>JAKUCM010000477.1:0-60268 GCA_023374145.1 Lepidium sativum
AAGCCTTGACCTTAGAACTTCAGCGTTATCATCTTTGCGTTGAATCAGAGGCTCTCCGGTAATCTTCAATAACAAAAATGAATAGAAACCAGTTAGTTAACAGATGTTTGTAAAGGGATTTGAATATACCAGATGAAAGATAATCCAGAGGTATTGTAAGCCTTACATCATCAACTCCAGGGGTTTTTGGAGGCGCAAATTTTGTGTGGTAACTCCTGCCACTAGATTGGTGGATCCATCTCCCGGTTATTCTTTCCTCCAAGATTGAGTCATCGATAGCAAAGTTGAGAACTTTGTCGATTTCAGTTCCTCGCTTTTTAAGCATCTCATCGAGCTGAAAACAAAAGAAACCAACGTTAGAATTTCATTAGAAATATAAAACCAAAGAAGAGTAAGAGAAAGCTAGAATAAACGGTGAAGTTTTTATTACGTAGCACCTTCTGTGCCTGAGTAACCGTCCTGGGAAACCCATCAAGAATAAAACCTTTTTGACATCTTGGCTTGTTCATGGCTTCGTCAATTATACCAACAACCAAATCATCAGAGACTAGCTCTCCCTGAAAAATTGGAATCATAAAGGATAAGAACCCAATTAACAACCTAATTAAACAAACAAACCAAAATAATCAAAGAACAGCAAATAGAATCTCTCTCAATTAAACATAAAAGGAGCTGACTTTGTCCATGGCTTCTTTTGCCTTCACACCAAGAGGGGTTTTAGCATTAACAGCAGCTCTTAACATGTCTCCAGTGGACAAATGACACAAGCAATACTCATCCTTCACTACTGGAGATTGTGTACCTTTCCCCGACCCTGGAGGTCCTGCATAACCACAAGAGTAGCAAAACGTATCATTCTCAACATTCCATCCAACAAAATCACATAGATGCAATAATCTGAATCTTGATTCCCCAGAGGAATTAGACAACTTAACCCATAATTTCACCACCAAAATTTTAAGTATCTTTTTCCGTGGTGCAATAAGCTGCATTTGCATTTGCACTATTAAGATTCTTGTCCAAGTATGACCAAGCAAATAGACAATTTAAACACACTTTCACAACACAACACAAGAAGCCAAATATTCACCATTAACATTTAAGTATCTTTACAATGGTTAAGAACTCGGGTATCAGACGTAGATAATAAATTTCCGATCTACAAAGTCTCGGGTCAGGTCACAAAACCCAAACAGAACCAATTCAGAAGAAACTTTAGTAATAGCACTTGGAAACTTTTTTTTTCATCAGTACAACATAATGGAACATAACTCGAGTTCAAACTCACTGATACAATCTCTCAGATCTAAAATTACCCTCCCAAAAAGTTCAGAACTTTTCTATACGCGCAGTATAATTCTCAATAAAAAGCAATAGAAATTCGGGATCCAACGATATTACAACGAAGCAGCGCAAATCTAGCCGTATCCGAGAAAAACAAACAAAAAATGACCGATAAAGTGAGAGGTACCTATGAAAATGAGGCGTTTGTCGGTCTTTTGTGCACATTTGAGACGGCGTAGGAGCTCCGACATGAGATCCACCGTCTGAATATCTTCCAAGTCCGCCGCAGAACCACCGGTCGCCATAGCTGATCTACTTTTCGATGCTGTTTAGCTCACAAGTCTTCGTTTTTTTCTCTCGACGTTACGCTTCTCGAGAAGGGTTTTTGCTCTCACACAAGTCAAATGGGATATAACAGTTACCGGGTCGGGTTTCGCAAACTCGGGTCTCTTTGGTTTGGGTCGGAGCTTTTTATCCGGCATGAAAACAAACCGAATACTCTCAACGTGAAAGTAAGAGCTGTCAAGTTCGGTTAACTACACCTAACCGATACTGCATCTATTTGAGTTCTGCCTAGTTCGGTGTAACTTTTTTGAGATTTTTTATCAACAAATCCAATATATAACACAAAATCTTCCTTACTTCAAATATAATCATGTGAAACAATGCAATTTTGTGAAGTTAGATCCGATAGAAAAACTCAGATAGACATGTAAGTAACCACAAATTCAGCTTAATAAAGTACATTTGTTTGCCAAAAAAAAAAGAGTACATTTATTTTTCAGAATTTTAGATTTTTGGGATTAATTAAGTAACGTTATTTATTTCCTGTTTCCATCGTCACATAATAAACAGTAGGGGAGTTTTTTCATACACAAAATACTCGAATTTTTAGAATATGATTTATATATTTTTTTTTCCTTTTACGTCTAAGTGAAGAAAGAGCAGAAGCTCTGTATATTAACATTGGTCACCATCTGAAGCAGCTTGCAACTGAGAAGCGTACTGTAAATTCCACAAGATGTCTTCGAAGGATGGTCGGCTTAACGACTCCGGGGAAACACATTTGTTCATTAGTGTTATCACTCTTACCAGTGATCCATTCCGACAAGTTGCTTGTACTGTCGGATTCACCATTCTTCTCCTTCCTTCCTCGCTCTCCAATGATGCCTGAATAAAAACAATATCACAACTTTCTTAATAAGGATAACTAAGGACTGAAAGACTGGTTTTTGTTGAAGAAATTTACCAGTTCGTCTCGGAGAAATGCTTCTTCTCTCGTGGAAACAGATGGTCCAACAATAGATTGTAGAAGGATCAATCCGAAGCTGTAAACATCGTCTTCTAGCCTTGACATTTGCCATGATTTTGCGATTTCCTGATAAGAAAAAGGTGACCATTCGACTGAATCAGTGTTTGATCTGGTTTTCTCATGTTAGGATTTGAATCTTTAGACTCACACTTTGGCTATTACGAGTCTATGTTTCTGTTTAATAATTCAGTTACCAAAAAAGGAGGACAGAAATTGGAGACTTGAAACAGAAACAAAACAAACATTAAAGTAATTAACGAGCTTAACTGTGTTATGTCTGGTTGCTTCAGAGACAATGGACAACCCATAATCACTGAGCTTAGCAAACCGGTGTTGGTTAAGCAAGACATTGTTAGTCTTGAGTCTATTGCTGAAAAATCCAGGAATAACTCCAGTGTGAAGAAAATGAACAGCCTTCGCAACACCTGTAAGAACATTCAGCCTCTCTGACCAATTCATAGCTTTACCAAAACTATCATCTGCACAAAACCAAAAGACCGTAAGAAGATTGGAAGTTTCCATTTGTAATCTACAGAAACATCAAATCATTATTTCGAAAAAAGAGTGCAAAGAATTGAGCTTTAAACAAAATTAACACCTGAGAGACAAGATTGGAAGTTTCCATTTGGAATGTATTCATAAATCAGGAAGACTTGTTCGACACTGTAATCATCTTTTCCTCCACAGTCAATGCAATGACCCAACAAACAAACGAGATTTGGGTGTCTAAGCTTCGCCAGCAAATCCAACCTCAGTTTTAGATTCCTTATTGAGTATTTCTTCGATGAAGGTAAGCATCTTATAGCCACTTTTGTTCCGTTCTCAAGATTTCCTTTGTAAAGCTGAAAAAATATAACCAAATCTCAGAAACTAATGTAAAGAAGTTGCCTGGAGTATACAAATGGCTGATATGAACTATACCGTGCCATATAAAGAGCTTTCACCGAGAATCGCAGCCTTATCGAAGTTCTTTGTAGCTTTAACAATCTCTTCTAAGCTAAACTGTCTACATACTGGTAAATCCTCTGAACCAAATTTGGATGTTTCAGAAACGTACTCTGATCAATATCAAAATTTGTAAGTTAGTTATTTTTCGCAATATTTTGAGAATTGCAGGTTTTGAGAGGAAACCTTACTTGCATTTGAGAGTATCTCAGAGGAAAATCCAATTGATGGATCATCCTGGACAGTCTTATGGAGCATATGCTTCTTCGTTGCTCCTTTTCTTCTAAGCAAGATAAATACAACGCAGACTAGAACCGATACCCCCACTGATATACCAACGATCAATCCAACTAAAGCTCCTTTCTTCCCTTTTCTTTGTCCTGATTCATTTGCAGCTTCAGCTTCAGCTTTAACCTTTGCGCGAACGTCTTTAACACAGAAAGATTGTGGATGCTGCTGTTTCGCTAGAGATAAACAGTTTCCATTGACTCTTACCACCAGATCTTGCTTGCTGCTTAAGCAATGAGGGAGATTTCCGGTTATCTTATTGTCAGAAATGTCAACAAACCAGAGTTTGCTTCCACATTTCAGATCATCCGGAAGTGAACCACTCAGAGAGTTCGTGCTCAAATCGACATACTCGATTGTGGACAATGAGAGTATTGAAGAATGTAGATCTCCAAATAGCTTATTACTCTTAAAGCTCAGAACTTTGAGGCTCGGAAACGATTCCAACCAGCTAGGTAATGTGCCATTGAAAAAATTATAATCAAATCTGATAGTTTCAAGCGTTAACATTGTAGACAACTTGGGTGGTACTGATCCAAACAGAAAGTTATTACTCAAATCTAAATACTCAAGTGAAGGTAACCGATGAAGTTTCTCAGGGAGATGACCCCAAATCCCTAGAGAAGCCAGAGTAAGAACCCTAAGAGATCTTAACCTTGACAATGTGGTAAAAAAAGAATCAATTGAGAATCCATCAGACAAAGTAACGTTAGGTCTAGCAAAACCCTCAAAGCTTTTGGCCTTTTCAGATGATTTATCACCAAAGATATTTAGTTCTGAGACTGAATTAGAGAAACAAGTGATGTTCATCGATGGTGTTGCTTGTAAATAGCAGAAACTGGTCTTGTGATCATACCATGAATCTAGCTGTTTTGGGTATTCCAAGTGTTTTTTCAGCTGAAGTAGAACTTGTGCTTCTGAAGCTTGTAGCTGAGATGAGCCTAAACTATAGAAACTCCATAAAAGAGATAAGAAGATGATGAGTTTAAAGAAACCCATTTAACAAATTTCCAAACTTTTCTCTGACAGAAAGTTTTCTAAGGCAAGATCTGAGTATTTGATGAACCTGCAACAAAAATGTAGAAGCAGACAATAGAAACTTCAAGTTTAAAACTTTCACTCGGATCAAAAACCAAAAAAAAAAAAAAGAGTAACCTTGAGAACAGAGTAGATCAGTATGTAGAACAAGAGCAGAGTAGTACCTTAAAGTTCAAAAAGTTTCAAACACTATCTTCTTTAATCATTAAGGCTAGAAAAATCGACAAATCAGAGAACAAGAGAAGGTTGTTTCGGTCACCGACACATGACAGTGGTCGTGCAAGGAGAAGAAGGTAAGTAAGAATCTTTAACGCATGAAAGAAAGAGAGAAAAATGAAGTTTCTTTTTCGCTCAGAATATGGATAAGTGAGAGAGTTGCAGTAGTTTATAATATATACAAGAATCTGTCTTTTCGATTTGCATGAGTTAAATTTTGTGGGGTTAATTCACTCATATCAAAAGAAAGTGACTTTATATGTTCTCCAAATTTTATTTTATTTTGGCCACTAGAAAGTACTTTATAGTGATATTTTTATTCGATATAGATATACATTATTGTTTGGACATTTAGTACATCAGCGTTTGTATTTGTATGTGTATCATTGGGGCCAAGTGATTCCGGAAGAAATCAAAGGAGAAGATGTTAAATATCGTGTCGTAACAATAATAATAATAGTCTTTAACAAAAATATCAATAATGACTAGTTTTATTCTGATTTAACGATGGAAACAACAAAACAATAACAACTACAAGATCATGATGGTTACAAAATAGTAACGACAAGTGTTTGCAAAATGGATGAAACATGTTTTAGATGATTTTACACAATAAAAATTGACATTTGTATCAACATAGGTACTTGTCATTTAGTAAATAGAGTGCATATTTGTTAAGTATTAAACCCATAAAAAGGGAAATGAGAATGAAAAGTGGGAGACTGGTGGGTGAAGTTGTAAATGCAAATGGTTGAAATTGCATTGGGAATTGAGATTATTTTTAGTATAGTTTTGGCTACACTATGACCCATTTGATCACAGCCTGTCCCTTCCTAAGTGTTTAGAAGTCAGAGATGTGTAATTGTGTACCTTGTTGACTCCTCCATTCACACTTTTAGAGTGTAACAAAATGTGGTTTTCATTATTAATACTTGCGTTCAAATGTGGTGTGAGATGAGTCTTCGATTTATATATATTTATAAAAAAATATTGATTACAGCAATATAGTTTGAATAAGTTTGATACGATTCGCTGTTTATTGAATTATTTCAAAGACGAATGAATTGGAATAGAATAGTTTTATGTACATTTATTTGTAAATTATAGTATTCTGTGAGGCCAAGACAAATACTATCAACAGTATTATCATATTTAATATATACTGAAAATGACAAATATTTAATATATACTGAAAATGACAAATATTGGTTGGCGTATAAATGAGGTCGATGTTATTGCTTCGTCTCTTTGATTCTTCAAAACAAGTCTATGTTCATTTATATGAATTTTATTACTATCATTTTATGATTTTGTTTAGGTTACAGCGACCACGAAACGAACATGTTTTGTTCATCGATCAGTCGCAGCGATCAATCGCCAACGACTACAATTTTCGATCGCTGTTTTATTTAGCGATTTGCGGCAAATAAAAATTAAAATCACTAATTTACCCACATTTTTAATGAATCCATAAATTAAACTAAACCTAAAAAGAGAAATCGTCGCAGCAACCATCAAACAAACGTTATAGCGATCAGTCGCTAGTCGTCATCAACCACTAAATAAACAACACAGCAACTATCACAACAACTGTCAAACGAATAAAAAATTCATATTTTAATCACGGTCACTAGTCGCTAGTTACAATCGCCAACATTGCCCAAAATTATGACCATTTGGTCAAGTGGTCCACTTTCAAAGTAAAAAGTGAATTAATTACTGATAGTAGGAAAATTTATGTTTGGTGTGAGAGTTATCTTTCTATATGAGTAAACAAACACTTAGGACCAAATTTGTAATGAAACGTATTCCTCAAAGAAAATGAAGATTGACTTGGAGTTAATAATATATTCAAGTCAATAAACAACTCTTAGATGTGATACTAAATTACTTAGGTACCTTTGACAATCTTTGTGTTATTGTTACGTTCACAGACTCATAGTAGTTATTTATATCAAATATGTTTTGACCATTAAGGAATCATTTATATAACTAGGCAGACAATACAAATGAAACTGTATAGTTTAATGGGCTTTCGGATATTGTTGTTAACTCTTCTTTTAGTACACAAACTCGGTACTAAATCAGAAATGTTAGAGCATGGCCATTAGTGAGATTTTGAGGATCTCTTCAAAAAAAAAGAAAAAAATTATAAAAATCGGTGGCGAACCCGTCTCTTAAATAGGGGATGCAAGAGATGGGTTCGCCACGTAGCGAACCCATATTGACTCCATTATATATATATATATATATATATTTTTTTTTTGAAGAGATCCTCAGGTTCTCACCATTGTTCATGGTCTTATAGTGGTACTTCTTAATAAATAAACAAAGCTGATTTTCTTCTGCTGCAGTTGATTGAGAGAGACATTGATTTTAAGTTTGAAGATAAACATATAGTATGTTTTTAAGTATATACCAGCTACTCAGCAACATGTTCAGCACAATATTTAGTGGGCCTGGGCCGAACCGTAGGTGTTATATAATTTGTTACAAAGTATCCGGTTCAAAATTAAGTGGTTAAGGTGAATAACCGGTTTAAAAATCAACAGAGAAAAGAGGTTTATGCATTCGTCTCCATCCGATAAGAAAGATAGTTTCAGAGTCACAGTGATAGTTTTCTCATCTCTGTCTTGCATTTCCCGCTTCCATCCTTAAACCCTTCTTCTTCTTCACATCCCATCTTTAGGGTTTCTTCAATTTTGTTTACAGTGATGAAACCTGCTGCTTCTTTGCAAACTTTCTCCTCACACTCTCCCTCTATCTACTTCGATGCTCGCAGACCAGCTATTACTCCTTCCAAAATGGCAGCGTTTAGTGCCCTCTCCATTTGCCCCTACACTTTCACTTTCCGGCAAAGCTCTCCAATTAAGTCTACCGTCTCGTGTTCCGTCACTTCTCCTCCTTCTTCTGGTCTGTTCGTTTCTTTTCTCTAACTCCTTTTTTTCTTTGTTTAATTTCTGGGTAATATATGTTATTTATACGATAGCAGTGTTCTATTGTAACGAGTTTGAAGTATTTTGTGTCCGTACAATAACAAAAGGTTAAAACTTTTTGAGAAACTAGGTCGATAGTGGCCAGTTTGCGGATAGAGTTTTCTTTGGAGATTCTCACTCTGATTGTGTTGATAGTATGAGTAAAATTCTTCAGTTTATGTTGTTCGATTTCTTGTAAACGTACAATAGGAGACTGATTAAACAAATGGTTGTTCTTTATTTTGAGTTGCCTACTTCTTACTTCTTTTGTAGTGTCTCCATTTGTTTAATCTGGAGCTATGTTTTCTTCATTCTTTATTTTCAGGTACATCTTCTTCTTCTAAGACACCTCGTAGACGATCAGGTCGACTGGAAGGAGTTGGAAAAAGCATGGAGGACTCGGTAAAACGTAAAATGGAACAGTTTTATGAAGGAACCGATGGGCCGCCACTTCGTGTTCTTCCATAGGTGGTCTGGGTGAGATTGGAATGAATTGTATGCTTGTTGGAAACTATGATCGTTACATTCTAATTGACGCTGGTGTAATGTTCCCTGAGTAAGTCTGGAGATGGATATAACTTGTTAATATAGGCGAGAAGTCTTTTTATCTGTGTTTGTGGTGTTTAACGTTCTGTGGAAGTAAATTGCTGTGTAATGTTACAGTTTTGATGAGCCTGGGGTCCAGAAAATAATGCCAGACACAGGATTTATCAGAAGATGGAAACACAAAATTGAAGCTGTTGTTATAACGCACGGTCATGAGGATCACATTGGTGCGTTGCCTTGGGTAAAGTCTTCATCTGATCCTCAAAAAAATCCTTATAGAGAATACACCTTTTGGAGGTTTCTAGATAGAGTCTAGGTTTTACTTTTGAATCAACAGTTGAAACTCATAGGTATATATCAGTTCTTTCTCTTTGTTATCCTTCTTTATAACCAATACTTTTCTATGTAAGCAGGTTATACCAGCATTGGACTCTAACACACCAATATTTGCATCATCCTTTACCATGGAGGTGATTTACATCTTGATTCTTGACATTTACTTTTCTGTTTCAACGACACTTATTATTTTTTATTTTGGTTTAACAGCTACTAAGCCTAGATGCATCAAATATATTTACCCTAGCTTTCGTTATTATCTGTCTGAACTGTCAGTTACAGGCAGCTAGCTGCCTAGATCCAATCACGCCTAAACTTCTTTTTGGATTTCTTGACATTGTTTTCTTTTTTGTCTGTGCAATAGCTTATAAAGAAGCGCTTGAAGGAGCACGGAATCTTCGCACAATCTAGACTTAAGACATTTAGCACTCGCCAGAGATTTATGGCGGGACCATTTGAAATAGAACCCATTACAGTTACTCATTCTATTCCTGATTGCAGCGGGTTAGTCCTCCGCTGTGCTGATGGTAATATTCTTCACACTGGAGATTGGAAGGTAAGAGTAATCCCTTCATTAATTATTTCATGTCCCTTTGTATAGTCCTCAAGCTGCATGAGATAATTTATCAATAACAGATTGATGAAGCACCATTGGATGGAAAAGTCTTTGATCGTGAAGCTCTAGAGGAAATCTCAAAGGAAGGAATCACATTGGTAGGATTTGGTTCAGACAGAGTCATACTCTTGTTAAGTATTGAAAGCATATAAACTTGTACACTGGTTACTTTAGGCAATAACTTAAGAACAATGTTCCTTCTCTTACCAGATGATGAGTGACTCAACAAATGTGTTGTCACCTGGAAGGACAATTAGTGAAAAGGTGGTCGCAGATGCTCTCGTAAGAAATGTAATGGCAGCCAAGGGAAGAGTTATCACAACACAGTTTGCCTCCAATATACACCGTTTGGGAAGTATAAAAGCTGCTGCTGATATAACTGGTCGAAAGTTGGTATGTCTAAATTTCAGCCTTGACTCTGTTTGCCTATTTTTCCGTCGGGATCTATATAATTTTCCAACTCCTGCTGGCAATTTTTTTCAATTATAGATTCTAGCTTACACCTTTATATGTCATGCTGCCAGGTTTTCCTTAAATTATGTAGCAGCAAGTTTCATTTTAATAAGTTAAAAGTACAAAATTTATTTGCTTTTTTATCTAGGTCTTTGTTGGCATGTCGTTGAGGACATATCTAGAGGCAGCTTGGAAGGATGGAAAAGCTCCAATTGACCCGTCAAGTCTGGTATAAGACTTTTCTCTTGTACGATGAATTTAGAGAGAAACTTGCGTGCCCTAACCATTGTTCATGCATAAAGTTTGCCTTTTAAGTACAAAGGGTCAACACCTGGGATATGTTAGTTTGATGATTATAAAAATTCTGCTTACCTCTTTCAGTTTATCGTCAATCTTTTCTAATGTTTATGCAGGTGAAAGTTGAAGACATTGAAGCATATGCTCCTAAAGACTTGCTTATTGTCACAACTGGATCACAAGTAAGTTAACCTTGTCAACTTGTGGAGTATTGATTTTAATTCAACTTGCTTAGCTAATTTTGCTTGTTACGTATTTGACAATGACTCTGATCAGGCAGAACCACGTGCTGCCCTGAATCTTGCATCATATGGAAGTAGTTACGCATTCAAACTTACCAAGGAAGACATAATTCTTTACTCAGCCAAGGTAGCAGAGAGATGTTATATGAAAATGTACATACATATGCTAAAGATCATCTAACAACGTGGAGACTGAGATTGCTGATATCTATTCTTGGTCCAATATTTTACTCAAGGTTATCCCAGGCAATGAATCACGAGTAATGAAAATGATGAATAGGATTGCAGATATCGGACCAAATATTATCATGGGTAAGAATGAAATGCTGCACACATCTGGGCATGCCTACCGTGGAGAATTGGTAATTGTCTGCATCTCTTAAGATTCTCTTCACACACACAAGTTTTGTTGCCAGCTTTGCCTTCTTTCCTCTTTTTACTTCAACGTGTTTCAGCTTTTTGAACATACGTAAAAGAACAAAGGCAATAGTTATTTCATATTTATTTGTTGTAGATAGATGAATCTCCTGGGGGAAAGTTTGTTTCTAATGATTTTATATATTCCCTATTTTGAAGGAAGAAATTCTTAAAATAGTGAAACCTCAACACTTTCTACCCATACATGGAGAACTTCTGTTTCTCAAGGAACATGAGTTGCTAGGGAAGTCTACTGGGATTCGACACACTACTGTAAGTCTGTCACCAACGATTTATGAAATCATGGTAGATATAGATAACTTTTGACATATTGCAATGCGGATTATGAAGCTTTTTGAAGGATATGCTAGTTCCATTATGAGTTTAAATTATACGAAATTATATGTTAAATCGGGTAACAAGTGCATCAGACCGTCAAAACAGAATTTCTCAGATGTTCCTGTTTAGCATGTATCATTTTTCCTTTAAATCTCTTAGGAGTTTCCCCATCAATTATATGTGAAGTAAGTTCTTAAATTTTATATCTTCCCTGTTTCAATTTTTTTTGTCCTCCAACTTCAGGTTATAAAGAATGGAGAAATGCTTGGAGTTTCGCACTTAAGAAATAGAAGGGTTTTGTCCAACGGATTTAGCTCTCTTGGAAGGGAGAATTTGCAGGTTGGTTTAGTTGTCACTGTGGTGTTCTGTTTCTCTTGGACAAACGACTTGATAGAGTATTGAGTAATCCTAGCCTTGTTGCAGTTAATGTATAGTGATGGCGATAAAGCATTTGGCACATCAAGTGAACTATGCATCGATGAACGAATCAGAATTTCTTCTGATGGCATTATAGTTCTGAGGTATATTTGAACTGTAAAATTTCTATGCCAATACATTATCTATAGCCCATTTTGATTACTCATTTCCTTGTATGAGATTCTATATTGTAGCATGGAAATCATGCGCCCGGGAGTCTCAGAAAACACTTTGAAAGGAAAAATTAGAATCACAACGCGGTGCATGTGGCTTGACAAAGGAAGACTATTAGATGCACTTCACAAAGCAGCTCATGCTGCTCTATCAAGTTGTCCGGTGAATTGTCCCTTGTCTCACATGGAAAGAACAGTCTCTGAAGTCCTGAGGAAGATTGTGAGGAAGTACAGTGGTAAAAGGCCGGAAGTCATAGCTATAGCCACTGAGAATCCAATGGCAGTCCGTGCTGATGAGGTCAATGAGAGACTGTCAGGTGATCCAAGTGTTGGTTCTGGAGTTGCAGCTTTAAGGAAAAGTGTTGAAAGACATAACAAAAGAAGCCGACCAAAGAAAGCTCCTTCACAAGAAAATGCCCCGAAAGAAGTAGATCGCTCTTTACAAGGTCCCAACTCACTTACACATTTGTAGGGTGTATACTCGGGTTTTCAGTATGTAATCTAACCTGCTTCACTCATGCAGATGATATTATTGATAGTGCAAGACTACTGGCTGAAGACGAAACGGCGGCATCAACAAACACAGAAGATCATGAGATGCCAGTTGGGAATTCTTCAGAAGAGTCGGACGATTTTTGGAAAACATTCATCAATCCATCATCATCACCTTCACCAAGTGAAACCGAACTTGTGAGTAAGATAACTGATGTGGAGCCTAAAACAGAAGATAAAGAAAGCAGAAGAGACGACGATGATCTATCTGATGCTTCAGATTCGGAAACAAAGTCATCCTCAAAACGTGTAAGAAGAAACAAATGGAAACCTGAGGAGATTAAGAAGGTAATCAGAATGCGTGGAGAACTGCACAGTAGATTTCAAGTGGTTAAAGGTAGAATGGCTTTGTGGGAAGAGATCTCTTCAAATCTATTGGCTGAAGGGATCAATAGAAGCCCGGGACAATGCAAATCTCTGTGGGCATCACTTATTCAAAAATACGAGGTTCTGTCTCTTGCATATCAATCCTCAGCAGTTAATTTGATGTGTATGTTTCAAAGATCAAGAGCTCTAGGCTTGTGTTTGACACAGATTGTTGTATACTTTTGTTGCAGGAGTGCAAGGCTGACGAAAGAAGCAAGACGAATTGGCCACATTTTGAGGATATGAACAACATTTTGTCTGAGTTAGGCAGTTAGGCACATCTGCACCTAAGTAATGCCATTGCGTTACACTCTTTGTCCGAAAAGAATCATCTCCAATTTCGTAAATCGAGCAATGCATTTGTCATATAATTTATATATATAAAACTGTAAAAGATAATTTTGTCTGTAGAAGCCATTTAAGCAAGAAATATTTGTCTAGAATAATTAAGTCTTTCCACAGGTTTGGTTTATTTAGATTCGATCTGTATAAACCGGCCTCTGTTTACTTTCTTTCTGTTATAAAAGAATTTTGTTTATACCAGTTAAATTGAATCGGATCATAACCGGTAAATGTTAAGAGATATTAGCCACCGTTGATCACGCACGAATCGCCGCCTTGAGCTAGTGTCCGGTTATCGGTTAGCGCAATTTTGGTTATTTACAAGAAATTTACTTTTAAAACTAAATAAAAGTGAAAAAGATTATTGCATAGAGAGAGCTGAGTTACTTGTCAAAATTCTTGGATCGAGAAGTCTTACGAGAAGAGATGCCGAAGAGAACGACACATACGTACTCGAGCGAGGACGCAGCACCGGACGGACCCGACTCTGATCTCTTTGTTTACTATTGCAAGCACTGTGGTTCTCATGTCCTTATCACTGGTTTGTTTCTCCAATTTCACCCTACTTCCTTCCCCTTTTATCTTGATTTAGGGTTTAGTTGCGTGAAATTTAGAGTGAAACTGTACTCGCTGACTTCGAATTGGCGTTATGTGGAATGATTTGCGAGATTGCTTTGTTTGATTTTCAGATACATTGAATGGGAATGATGATTAAAAGTTTCAGTCTTTAATTCCTTTGAATTACGTCTGGCTGTTGTTATGCTTGACAACAAAGTACTTTTGGATCAAAAACTAATTTTTTACATGATCTCGATTTGAATTCTGTGTTTTTTGTTTTTAGGTAGAAACTCTGGTAGTGAATTCATCTATGATTTGGAACTAAAATTTGGAATTTGTCAAGATTTGCAACGCTTTATATGGCCTTCTTTTGGCAGCTCTCTGCTGTTCTATGTAATTGTGTATATCTGCTTATATCCTGAATCTTTCATATTGTCTTGGTTACACCTTAAGAAATGCATCTTAGAAAGTTGTTTTCACGTAGAGCTAAGGTGTATAATGGCAAAACGTGTCGTTAATAAAGAGTGTAACTTGTAAAATTGTTCTGGTTGAAGCGTAATATACAGTATCCTTCTATAGAGTTTGTATACTAAATTTAATTTGTTACAAGATACCCAGTTGCAGAAGATGCCAAAAAGAAAGACTGATAGATCGAATGTGCTTGACAAGAAGAAGCACCTTGCTAGGTTAAATGTCAGTGAGGGAGGAAAAGTTTTATTGAAACGGTAAGTTTTGGGTTAAGCATTATATTTCGGTTTAACATCTATATGTCGAAAGTTTGTTTCTTTATGTTTGGTATTTTTACCAGCGGCGAAGGGAAACTGGAGAGACAGTTTAGAATGAACTGTATTGGTTGTGAGCTTTTCGTTTGTTATCGCGCTGAAGAGAATCTGGAAACAGCGTCCTTCATTTACATTGTTGATGGAGCACTTAGTGCTGTTGCTGCAGAAACTAACCCACAGGATGCACCTGTACCTCCCTGCATTTCACAACTCGATGGTGGACTGGTTCAGGTTGCAATAGAAGTGGAAGACCGTGCACAACGTTCAGCAATCACAAGTAAAACATTATATGGAAAGATTTATGTTTTCTACTATCTTGATATTGATCTTTGGTACGCCCCTTTTTTCCCTCTCTGCAGGGGTAAATGCTGATGATGTTCGTGTGACTGTTGCGGCACCTGCAGCTCGTGGGGAAGCTAACAACGAGCTTCTGGAATTCATGGGAAGGGTATGATAACGATCCTTTAATAGCCATTTCTACAGATTTGTTCTCTAATCGTAAAGTTCTTTACTTTGTATATAAACAAGGCTTTTATTTAACTTAATGCAATGCGAGCTCTGTGGTTTTTCTCTCTCAGGTGCTTGGATTAAGATTGAGCCAGATGACTCTCCAAAGAGGTTGGAATAGCAAATCAAAACTCCTCGTGGTACGTTGAGCCTTTCTTCGATTCTCTTGACTTGTTAAATTCTCTAGAGAAGAGAAGAGTTAATGATATTCATGCTATTGCTTTATAGTTGTAGATAATGAGATTTTGGCATTACTAATGGCACAAAGTCCTCTGATCAAAGATTGGTTGCGTCGTTTAAATGATTTCATCACTCATTCTAGTTTGTATTCCTCTGAACCAGGTAGAAGATTTATCTGCTAGACAAGTGTATGAGAAGCTTCTTGAGGCCGTTGTACCGTAATATCTGCAGCTCTTGAGTGTTGGTGTTTGTCATTAACCGGGAGCTGCGTGCTTCCTTTTTTTTTCCTCTGTTAAGACTCTTTATTGTCCGGTTGCAGCGAATCAAAGAGGAATATTTTTGCGAGAGAAAATACACAAAATGTTTTCTTCTTTGTTCTCATGCTTATGCTACCACCAACTGTTTTCTTTATACAGAAAGTTGAAATTTATATTAATCTTAAAAGCCAAGAATTAGACAAAGAATTTACATAAAAACAATTTTTTTAAAATTCTTAACACGAACAATTTTTTGAAAGATTCTCAATACTACACGAGCTAGAAAATCCGTTTTGTCAAAATTCTAGAAATCAAATGAAGAGAAAAAATAATGAAATGTTTTGTGAGTCAGTCATACTTCTTCACGTAGTAAGAAAAGTTGGTCATTCTTTAAGGACTGATACCATCTTTATAATTTTTGAGCAGTCTCTGATGTAATCGATTTTAGAAATTTGTATCGACAACATAAATTCTATAGTCCAAAGAAGAGTTTCTATCTCTGACTGAAAAGGTGTAAAACTTCAATCAACACCTCATGCGCCTAGACAAACTTCTCCTCCTGCATAACTATTACAATACCAACCTTAATCCCAAAAGCATTTCGAATCTTTGGAGGATCCATCCACAAAACAACAATATCAACTAAAGCTCGGGTCTTATAAAGGGCTTAACTACTGCCTCCCAATGAAGATTCGGAATAGAAGAAGCTTGCTGAAGAACCTCCATTGACTCATTTTCATTTTGATCTTGAGCTTTAAACCATTTCTCTGCTTCTAAAACTGCCATCTGTAAGGTGTATCTTGGATCTCTGTCCAAATGCGACCACCAATGGTTAAATATAATAAATTGTCTTATTTTTTTATAAAAAATTATTTTTCTTTTTCTAATTCTTTTTTTTGTCGGATTTCTTTTTCTAATTCTTAAAAACATAAACATTTCCTATTAAATTCGAAAAGAGCGCATTGGCATTTGTAAAATGTATATACTCATGGGTATGATCCATGATACCTAGGTGTTGTTCATTTATCCATCTAAATGCTCCATTTGGATGAAAATGCAAATTGTTGTTTTTAGACACAATTATATGTTTCATCCAGACGCAACATCTAAATGATTTTGGCAAAATCATTTAAAATTAATAAAAGACTAAAATATCTTTAAGAATATTAACAAATATTCTTAATCTATATTAATAAAATATTATCATCTCTCTTATACTTTTATTATACTCTATTTCTACTCTTTTTTGTTTACTCTTCTCAGTTTTACTATCTCTCATCACTTTTATTATCTCTCTTCATTTTTAGTTTCTCTTCTATTTTCTACTATATTTTCTGTTTACTCTCTTACCTCATCTTTATTCTCCCTCATCTCTTTTACTTTCTCCTTTCTTATTTTCTTTCCATTTTTATTTTCTTTCCTTTTTTTTATTATAGTTCCTCATATTTACTATTCCTTCTCTTTTGACTCTCTTTTATTTCATTCTCTCTCATTTTTTTATTCTCTCTTTTCTTTTACTCTTTTTCCTCATTTTTACTCTCTCTTATTTTTTTAATCTCTCCTCATGTTTATTCTCTTTCTTTTTTACTCTTTCTCCTTAATTTTACTATTTGACTTCTTTTTTACTCTCTCACATTTTTCTTACTTTTTTCCCCTATTTTACTCTCTCTCTTCTTCTTTAATCTCTTCTTTTTTTTACTCTTTCTTTTCTTTTTACTCTCTCTCCTCTTTTTAAGAGCATCATGGTGATCAAGTGGTAGATAATGAGAGCATCTGCATCAAAGGATTTTTACAGGTTCAGGTTCAGATTCTTAGGCCAAAAAGATTTTAAAATTAATATGTTTAAGCCCAACCATTAAGAGACGGTTCGCCAGAGTCAGCCTGTAAGAGACGGGTTCACGACACGTGGCGAACCATGATTGGGCATTATTTTTGTTGTCGGGCCGAATCCTCTGGGTCATCTGGAAGCCTCTTCGTGTCGCCTCATTTCCGCCTTATCGAAGAAAAAAATTAGGGTTTGTACGATTTTGGCGAATCGACGAGTTCCGGCGCTTTCTTCGCCAAATCGACAAGTTTTCGGCGCTTTCATGTAAGTATTGACTAGATTTTGTCGTTGTTTTGCTTCGATTTGATAGTAGAAAGCAATTAGAGGGCTTGAACTGAATCTGAGGTGCGAAATCGATTTGGGGCTTTTGATTGAGAGTTTTACATCTGGGGTTCGAAATCGATTTACTGATTAGATTTCTATTTTGATCTTCTTTCGTTTCAGACTTTCAAATTGTTTATTCTTTTGACGTTGTTATAATTAGTGCATGCAACGGCTTGTTCTTTACTTTCGTTTTCATGTGTGGTATCATTTTCTTTTCCACTTCCATATGAACAAAATCTATCTGCTATGCTTAAGTTTCTGTACTGAATCATGTCTGACATTTCCATTACCTTTTAGGATTAACAGGCAGGACAAATGAAATCAGGGGAAACCGTACTTGTAACTGCTGCTGCAGGAGGGACTGGACAATTCGCAGTGCAGGTATAAGAACCTAAAGTTGACTGTTTGAAACTATTTTGGTCTTATGTCATGTAGCTGTTTATAATATCAACCATATCATGCTGTTTATATTAGTTAACATAGCGTATATCATTTCTGTTTCAATTGTGGAAGTTTCCATAGCACCATAAAAATAGATTTTGAGAGGTTCTTTATGGAGCAGGCTAAGTTAGCAGGAAATAAGGTGATTGATACATGTAGAGGATCAGAGAAGACCAAGCTATTGAAAGATCTTGGCGTTGATCGGGTCATAGACTATAAATCCGAGAATATCAAGATGGTAGGTCGTAAATAAATACTCTAGTATTAGATATATTTGACATGTGTTTGAATCTCCAATATTTGACATGTGTTTGAATCCAAGAATATCAAGAGGATATCATATATGAATCTGTAGGTTGTTAAATGTTTGACATTTGTTTGAATATGTAGGTGGTCGTCGTGATTGGAATGATCTCTCAGGTTCCTTATCCTATCACTATGTAGATCTTTTACTTTATCAATCATGTATGTACAACAATATTCATTTATTTGGGGTTTGGATTTTGCAGACGTATACATAAATATATGTACTGTATTTATATATGTATAACTTGAATTCATCTTTCAGTATCAAGGGGGGAAGGGATGGCAACCCACAAACTATCCAGGGCTCTGCGAGAAAGTTCTTAAATGCCATCTGTAAGCTTTCCTCTTCTTGTTTTCATAATAGAGAAAAAACTATGACTTAGTCTATTGAACTTCTTGTTGTGGTTTTTCTTGCTAAAACTATGATTTAGTCTGATTAAGTGTGATGAATGTTACTTACACTGTTTCTTCGAGTGACATGCTCTGTTGGTAGGTTTGTGTCATTAACCTGTCAACTAAACATAAAACTAGTGTATAAAGATGTCATTAACTATTTGTTGGTAGGTTTGTGTGATGAATGTTGATTTGATGTCATTAACCTGTCAACTAAACATAAAACTAGTCATTTAGATGTCATTAACAATTTGTTGGTAGGTTTGTGTGATGAATGTAGATTTGATGTGTTTTGAATGCAGAAACTTGTTTAAAAACCGAACCAAACCCAATCTAAGAATAGAAACAAACTTTTAAAAAACACAACCAAAACCTAAACCTAAACCCAAAAGGATCCTTCTTCCTTATATTCCCCCGGGTTTCTTAACCTATTAGCTACCCAGAGCAGTCAAACAATCAACCTAGAGTCCTCTATGTTTCCTGGGTTTATTTGTCAAAGCTCTGAAGATCATACAAAGGTGGAAAGGAGAAAGTGGACACCAAAAGAGGATGTTGTTCTCATCAGCGCTTGGTTCAACACCAGCAAAGATGCCATTGTTAGTAATGAGCAGAAAGGAGGAGCGTTTTGGAAGAGGATACATGAGTATTTCAATTCCAACACTCAGGTCAGTGACTTAGCTCCTCGAGAGGCAAGTCATTGCAAGCAAAGGTGGAGGAGAGTGAACACAGAGGTGTGCAAGTTTGTTGGAAGCTATGAGGCTGCTTTAAAGGAGCAAGCTAGTGGCTAAAATGAGAATGATGTCATGAAGACTGCCCATGACATCTTCTACAATGACTACCAAATCAAGTTCAGCCTTGAACATGCGTGGAGAGAACTAAGGTATGATCAAAAATGGAAGTCAACTTGTTTGGCAAAAGATGGTGCAAAGGAGAAAAGGAAGGAAGTTGTGGAGCCTGCCATGGAAGAGGTTAGGCCTCCTGGTGTTAAGGCTTGCAAAGCAGCCAAACGCAAGAAGCAAGGCAATGAAGCAGAATTGGAAAAATGGCAGAGCATGTTAGCTGTGAAAGAGAACATATCCAAGCACAAATTGCTTAATCGTCTCCTTGCCAAGACAGAGACACTTTTTGATATAGAAGTGTCTCTGAACAACAAACTCATAGCCGAAATGCTTTGATATGCTTCTACTCTGCTGCCTTTTGGTTCTACTCTCATGCTTTGTTGTTTAATTAGTCTATTATCTTTGATCTCTTTTTATCAAGCTATTAATTCTTTATTTGTCTCTTTGTTCTCTTATATATTGCAGGATTATGTACTGCACGTGTTTGTCTCTTTGTTTCACGGGGTATGTACTGCACGGGTTTGTCTATTTGTTTCACGGTTTATGTAATCTTTTGGACGTGATATAATTTTGTAATCTTGTGTAGAATATTATCTTGCATTCACGGGTTTTGTAATCTTTAGGACGTTATGTAATTTTGTAATCTAGTGTAAGATTTTGTAATCTTGCATTCACGGGACTGTTTGTAAAATTATCAACTCCTTTCTCTATTTAAAGACTACACTTGTTTGTAAAATTATCAACTCCTTTCTTTCGTACTCTTTCTATATCCTTTATGAACTATTTCTCTATCTATCAACGTTGAGCTTTGACTTGTTCTTCTTTGTCTTCTACTTCCTTAACTCCTTTCTTTCATACTCAACTTCCTCAGCTTCTCTTTACCTTTATCTAAAATCTCTAAAATTATCAACCTCTAAAATTTTAAAATTATCAACCTCTAAAAGTTCTAAAATTTCTACTATCAACCTCTAAAATTTCTTGTAAAAGAAAAAAAATTGTCTTCATCATCGTCTAATGAAATGGATGCAAGTTTCGATGAAAGTTTTGAGGATATGTTCGACCAACGTTTTGAGCATACTTTTGATCAAACCTTTGCCAAAAAGCCGAAGATACGAGCTTATATCGAAAGACAACGGGAACAAGGACACAATATATTATGGACCGACTATTTCAGTGAACATCCTACATACCCACCGGAAATGTTTAGGCGGCGTTTTCGAATGATGAAGCAATTGTTCCTTCGAATTGTCGATCGCCTCAGTAATGAAGTTCCATACTTTCAGCAAAGAAGAAATGGCCACGGAAGGTACGGCCTATCTGCCATACAAAAGTGTACAGCAGCTATACGTATGCTGGCATATGGTCAAGCGGGAGATACGAGTGACGAATATCTCCGACTTGGTGAAAGTACTGCACTTTTATGTCTGCGAAATTTCATTGAAGGGATGAGAGAGAGAGATGGAGATGAGTATCTCTACACCGGAAGATCTTCAACGATTACTCGATATTGGAGAGGTACGAGGGTTTCCAGGGATGATAGGCAGCATCGACTGTATGCATTGGGAGTGGAAAAACTGTCCAACAGCTTGGAAAGGCCAGTACACACGTGGTTCATGAAAGCCGACAATTGTCTTAGAGGCTGTAGCATCACAAGATATTCGGATATGGCACGCATTTTTTGGATTCCCAGGTACCCTAAATGATATTAATGTTCTTGATCGGTCACCAGTTTTTGATGACATTTTACAAGATCGCGCTCCGAAAATTAAATTCAAGGTCAACGGCCACAACTATCGTATGGCATACTACCTTACCGACGGTATTTATCCGAAATGGTCAACCTTTATCCAATCCATCCCACTTCCTCAAGGTCGTAAAGCAGAGCTATTTGCTGAATGTCAAGAAGCCGTCAGAAAAGATGTCGAACGTGCTTTTGGAGTATTGCAAGCTAGATTTGTAATACTTAAAAAGCCAGCTTTAGTATGGGACAAGGAAAGCTTAGGAAAGATTATGAGATGTTGTATCATACTGCACAATATGATAATAGAGAACGAAAGAGATGGATACACTCAGTATGATACATCAGACTTTGAAGTAGGAGAATCAAGCAGAAGTTCAGAGGTGAATTCTTCGTACTCTATGGACATCCCTTCCAATCTTGGTAATATGCTTAGCACTCGCAATCAAATTTGTGATCAACGTATACATGATCAATTAAAAGCTGATTTAGTTGAGAATATTTGGCAAAAATTTGGTCATGAAGAATAATTATCTTTATATGTTTATAAATTCTCATTGTAATAAATAAATTTATTTCTAAGAACCCCATTTTCGGGTTCACTAATGCAGAAGCAAAATACATACGGGTTCTTCACTATTTCTGACCCCACCAGAATATTAATCAAATATTCCTATGAATCCCAAATGAGGTTCACTAATGTGGATGGTTTGATGGTCATATTCCATATATCCCGACTGGTTATAGAGAGGATGTGGGCTTCCATATTAGTATTTTCTATCAATTGGTCTTTATATTATTATGTATTAAAATGAGATTTATGTTTTAAAATATTTGCTAGTAATGTACTTCTAGATATTTTTTATTTGTTTCTATAATTTTTATTTTATTGAAACATTTTTTCATTTTTATGCATTGAAATGTATGTATTAAAATGTTTAATAATATTTTTTAAGGTTTTATAAAATAATTATTTACTAAAATTTAACTATGTAATTAAACAATTTTATAAGTTATTTTAAAAATAATTTTGACACTTATGTAGGTGTAAATATAATTTAGATCATAAAAAGAAAATTTAACACAAACATAATTTTTTTAGTCGTTTTCTTACATATTATATCCAACTAATTTATACAAATGTATAAAGAAACATAATTTCATTCAAACGCATCATCCGGATATAATCTCGGATGGGAAAAAGAATATCACTCAGAAGTATCATCCAGACACATCATCTACGCTACGCTAGATGATCATCCGGATGTAGATTTTAGAAAAAAGAAAAAAAAGGTCCTAGTGGTTGCTTAACCTCTTGTAAAATTGAACCATGATTTGTTTTTCTTTTTTATGACCACTACTCTTGTTCAACCCTTAAGAAAGTTGAGAGAGAAGACATGTGTCTTCTGCTTAAAACGTTTTTGTCTTTGCTACGAATTTCTCGTTTACGAACTTGAAAGATTTAAACACGTTGCTGAATTTATTAAAATTTCTGCACTTTCGAAAATCTTTTAATAAAATAATTTTTGGTCTTTCATATGCAGAAGGAAGGAATAATCTTCTCTATATGATCATCTATCTAAAAGATTCATAAATCAATAAATACATTTCATCCGTCCAACGATTTGTATTATATGGTGAATGGTGACTTTTTTAAAATTTATTGGCGGTATTATCCCGCCCTGCATGTAAGATAATCTCTAATCCGATTTTAAAACACTAAAATAATGTTAAATTTATAGTTTTTTTTCAATCAAACACCAAAAGCAATACTATCATAGTGTAATTTTCTTTTGTGTTACAGTATTCTATTATATTTGGTGTAATACTGTTTAAAAATTAAAATGTTATTATATTTTTATCAAAATGTGTATTATGTTAAATTTTTATTATATTAATTTATATCATTCCACATAAACGTTTGTCCGTAAACGTTCGTCGTTAACGTAAGTCACGTAGCTAGTTAAGTTTATCTTATTTAGTTTAAGCAATTATATTAAATCCGTTATAGTTTTAATTGCTATTTAATATTGTAATTGACTGTTTTGTAGGTGACCCAATGGTATAGTTACTTTACAAATCTTCAAAACATCAGAGATTGAATCCCTATCTGTAATAAGAGTGAGATTTTAAAAGCCAATAGACTAGTTGACAAATATATATATATATATATATATATATATATACTTGAATAATCACTAAAATTACGAAGTTAAAAACAAAACACTATAAATCATTTCAATTTTAAAAATATTTTTAATTGACCTATTTTGATCTTATATTAATTGATTAAAAAAAGGCATAATAAATATTAAAAACAAATCTATTACATGATAAAAAATTAATAATATAAAATTAATTTTAGTGTAATATTTAGTGCTATAGTTAAGAGAAATTTAATGCTAAAATTACACCAGATATAATATAATTTCAATAGTAAGATAATATTGTGCCCTCACCATCAAATTAATATTGGACTCTTCAATTTACCTGAAGATATGTATATACACTTCCACATGTGACACTTTTCACATATGTCTATCAAACTGATTAAAATCTGGCATCTATTTGGACAAAATTTTCTTCAAAAAAAAATTTAAACAAAAAGATAAACTTTTATAAAAATAATAGTATTTTATTACTTTAGAAACTCAATTAAATCTTATTGATGGAGATAGTATTATTGATTTATAATATATTCTTTTTACAAGCAGATTGTGAATCACACACATATATTGATTTGATTTAATATATAAAGACTCATATTTAACATGTTCTTTGGATATTCTATTATGAGGAAATGACGTGATTACTTTACTAATTAAATACATTGGATAACATTTACTCTCTCCTCTTGATCTTCACCTTTAGCCCACCGGCCATGTGAGCAGTTAAAAGAGGAACAAAAACCGGTCGGTTATTGCAATCCGATATAATCTCAAACCGACTCAAAACCGAACCAACCACATATTTCATCTGCATAAAAGCCATATCTTTCCCTATGCAAACCCTTGGTCCGGCTTGGAAAACCGGAAATTTGAACGAACTCACACTTTTCAACACCGGTTTGGTACTGTAATTCGGTTCGTCCTCATCAAACCAACGATTTGGTTTAAACTCATCCCAATCCTGACCCCACACTTTCTCCATCCTTCCCATGCCGTAAGGGAAATAAGTAACTTTGTCTCCTTTATTGACACAAGTCCCATCTGGCAAAACGTCGTCGTTTGCTGCATGTTTTGAGTCCCAAGGCACTGGTGGGTAAAGCCTCATTGCTTCACATAAACAAGCTTTCGTGTAATTCATCTCTTTCAAATCCTCAAACTCTAACCCTAATGATGATCCTTTGTTTCTCACTTCTTCAAGTATCTTCTTCTCGAGTTCATCGTTTTGACTCAACACCCAAAACAGCCACGTCATCGCTGCTGACGTGGTGTCCCTTCCCGCCATGATAAAGCTGATTACAGTATCCCTCACGGCTTCTTCGCCGTTCCCGGCGGCGAGAAACCTAGACAGGAGGTCTTTCTTGTCCATCACGTCACCACCAATACTGAGACATTTCTTTTTGGCTCGAATGATTTCAGAAACAGATGCGTGTACGGTCTTAATCGCTTCTTTTAGCCTCCTCTCGCTTCCTATGTTCAACAAACGCTTCAGCTTCCACACCGCATTAACCGTCTCCGTGGCGCGTCGAGCGCTGATCGCAGCAGCTACATCGAAAGCCTCAGCAAGAACCGGTACGGGTCGGGTAAAATCCAAACAATCCGGATCCCAACCCAACGAAACTTTACACACAACATCGAAAGCAAACCGCTTTAAAACCTCCTGAAGATCAATCGTTTGTCTATTCTCTGCGGCAGAAGAAAGCACCGAAATGAGACGGGTTTGGACTTCTTCACGGAGGGTGTCGAAAATGAACTCTCTAAGAGAACGCATGGTGAATTCGTGGCTCGCAAGTTTACGCTGTGAGCTCCACAACTCGCCGTCAGAATTAAAAATCCCACCGCCAAGTAGATCTCCGAGAAGCTCAGTGAAAGGTTTGCCTTTAGGGAAGTTATAAAAATTGGTTTTGAGAATGTGCTCAACGTTTTCAGGGTTAGCCGTGATGATAGTCCGACGACGGAAGAGGCAATCGAAGGTAATGGTTTGAGACGGAGATAGACGGAGGAGATCGGTGTACCATTGAAGAAGACGGTGACGGTTTTTGTTGAAGGAGAGAAGAGAGCCGATGAGTGGTAACGACGTCGGATTAGAGGATGATGTAGTTTTGGATCTTAGAGCTTTTGTTGAAAATGATAAGACTGATATAAACCCTAAGATGAGTAATAAGAGGAGAAGTATTTCCATTTTGGAAAAATTTTGATTCTTATTTTAGTAAGTTGAATAATGTGTTTTTGATGTGTGTTCTTAGTCTGTATAAGAACTATTAATATAGGAAAATAAAATCAGACCAAAAGTTGTGGCTCCGACCACATAAGTCTAGATCACGACACCTTTGAGAAAAAAAAAGACATTTTTCATTTCTTTATTAACTTTATTACATTCACCGATGTATTTGTTAATTTTTAAAATAGGTTTATCCTATATTTCCTCAACCCTAACTCTGGATTACATAAACAAAACACGTTATATAAATTAACAAGTTGTTTAAGTTGACCAAAAACAGCTTACAATATGTTTTATAACAAATTAAGTGATGTATTTATTTTTATATTATATATCTTGTTCGGTCAAACTTATAAGCTACTTTAAAAAAGAAGGGTACCAAACAAACATAGGCTTTGACCATTATTAACTGGTATTTTAAGGCTTTTGGTTTATGCTTTTCAAAGCAAAGAAAATTTGGTATCCCCCTAAATTATATGATCAAATAAATGTGATGAAGAAAATGTAATTGCATGAAGAAAAATTAATTAAATGTCGACGCAACATGGCAATCACAATGGGGCCCAAAAAGGGATGTTGATGTAATGATTAATAAATTAAATTTAGACAAAACCAGTACCACCACCGCACTGGTGGCCAAATCTCCGGCCAAATTTTTAATCTTATAAAATGTAGCTACACGTCTCACACACTCATTTTTATTTTTTACACTAAATTATATTGCCATTGATATAATGTGTGTTTTATGAAAGAATATATAACCAAAACAAAAACAAAAATTCTTTGTTTGCTTATGACCAAATAGTTTAATGTCTTTATACCATTTTTGGACTTTTATCCGCAGGAAATATGAATAATATATTGAAATTTTTATGATATTAAGATGACACAAACAATATACATATTCAAGTTATAAAGCTAGCTGTTGTTGCATAAATTTAGACTTGTACTAAAAAATAACATAAAATCAAGTAGCCTTATTGGAGAATACTTAAGGATCTTTTAGTCTTCCTGTTCAAACAACTAATCTTTGTACAAACTGTACTGCTAATCTCACGTGATGACGTAAGTGAATGATCTTTGGCTTTTGTCTATTAATAAACAACTCTCATTCCTAAACAGTTCCTGAAAACTTTTGTTGAATCAAAGGAAAATAAAACTAATAGTATCATGATGTAATTTTTATATACTATAAAATTAAGTTTGTTTTGTATATCTTTATGAGTTGGTCAGAAAGTATACCTGAGACCAAAAATTAGTTTTACTTTTTACGGTCATACATATATATATTACTTTTTTTTTGGTCTGAACAGTCATACATATATTGTCAATAAGTAATATTGAGCTATTAAAATAAACCTACTAAAATAAACCTACCAAAAATTAGTTTTGTTTTTGTGACGAACTTTGTTTATTCTAAGTCGTGAAAAATAAAAATCGATATAAAATCTGTCAGAAATTCAAGATAGATTTTTTCACTAAAATAGATCAGAATATACAATACTTTTTGCTATTTCATTATTCATTACATTAAAGCTAAGACAAAATTGTTGGTTGAAGTATATGAAAATGAAGGATAAGATCGAACACGTTTATTAAATTGTTCAGCCGAAATTTGAAACAAATCAATGCACGAATTTAAATAGTGTCTGTGAGTAGTGTACTAATAGTAAAGAGAATCGTTATCAGTTTATTATAGGTTTAGAGCACGTGGTTCTCGTGGTTGGAAAATTAAGCCTAGCAGAGTAAAAGTTGGAACTAGTTGTCTTGACTTTGATGTACATAAAATAATAAAAATAAAGTAAAATAAATGGTTGGTCGCCTTTCCAAGCTCGTGTTTCCCGAAATTCATCAACTTTTTCTTAAAAAAAAAAGTCAATCACACCGTCGTCTTACCAAAAGGGTTAAAATAAACTCCGAATTATGGTATCTCAAATTTTAATCTTGTACTATTCATTGACTGTTTATAAAACTATGAACTTTGTGTTGACTAAGCCGTTTAAACCCGTCGTTAAGTTTCTAAACCGAAAACAGTAACCCTGTTAATCTCTGTTAATAAAACGTCGTTAGTAAAAACTGTGCGTTTTAGTCAAAACTGTGCGTTTAAAGTAAAAACGAACAAAGCGATTTGGGATCAAAAATCCCTAAAACCAAACCCTAAATCGATTTGGGATTGTCGATTTTGTTTCCTCTATCAATGTTCTTCAGATTCTCTAATCAATCGACAATGCCGCGACGGAAATCACTAGCATCACGAAGTATAATCCATCTTCCTCCACCTCCACCGAAGTCGAAATTCTTTTCCGCATCCACTGGCAATTTCGAATCACAGGATCTTGTTGAGTATCGTGAAAGAAACCAGGAAGAAGAGTGTGAGTTCGAAGAAGATGAAGAAGAGGTGGACAAAGAGAACGAAGAATATGTAGAAGAAGATGGAGATCGAGTTGGTGTAGAGGAGGAAGTGTGTGACGACTTTGGAGCCCATTTCGCCGAAGCAGAGAAAGAAGATAAAGCTGAAAAAGAAGGAAGCGATGGAGATAGTGGAGATGATATCTGGGATGAGGATAAAATATCAGATCCTCTATCATCAGACGAAGATGAAGAAGATGACCATGACGTCGGTGAGCGTACATAAGTAGAAGAAGACGGTATGTTCATAAGGTTAGGGAAAACCTTCAATTCTCCAGAGGATGTTAAAATCGCCCTATTGAGGTACTCACTTAAATCTAAATATGATATCAAGATGTACAAATCAGAATCTAATAAGGTAGGGGCTAAGTGTTCTCACAAACAATGTCAATGGAGAATGTATTGCTCTTATGAGAAGAGGTTGCAGAAGATGCAAGTGAAACTGTTTGTTGATGAGCATTCGTGTGTTAGGTCAGAGTATAGTAGGTTGTTGAAACAAAAGATCATAGCTTGGTTGTTTGAAGAAAGGCTGAGGAAGAATTCAAAGTTGACGAAGCATGAGATGGCAACTGAAATTAAGCGGGAGTACAACCTCACAGTGAGTGAAGAGCAGTGTGCAAAATCAAAGGCTAGGCTTGCAAAAGAAAGAAGAGCTAGTCATGAGGCACAGTTTGATCGAATTTGGGATTACCAAGCTGAGATTTTACAGTCCAACAGAAGCTCTACATTTAAGATCGAGACTATTCATGGTCCTTCAATCGGAAGTAAACAACGGTTTCTTCGTCTCTTCATTTGTTTCACTTCATAGAGGCAAACTTGGAAACAAAATTGTAGGCCAATAATAGGATTAGATGGTGTGTTCCTCAAGTGGGATATAAAAGGACATCTTTGGGCAGTAGTAGAGATAAAAAATGACAGTTATTGGGACTGGTTCGTTAGATTGCTCAGTGTGAATTTAGAGCTGCAAGATGGAAGGAATGTTGCCATCATTTCGGACAAACAGAAGGTATGAATGTGTTTTATGTTTTTAAGTGAACTTTAAAAACAAATTTAAGTGATTACCTTTTGTTGTAGGGTTTAGTGAAGGTTGTGTCACCTATTCTTCCACAGGCTGAGCATCGCCAATGTGCAAGGCACATTATGGAGAACTGGAAGAAGGACAATCATGATATGGAGTTGCAGTGTTTGTTTTGGAAGATTGCCCGCAGCTACACGCAAGGGGAGTTTGCTTCGAATATGGAAGCTTTGAAAAGGTACAATCCTCAAGCTTTTGTAACTCTCCAGAACACTCATCCGCACACATGGTCTCGAGCATACTTTAGAGAAGGG
The DNA here is from genome assembly GCA_023374145.1 of Lepidium sativum. NCBI lineage: Eukaryota > Viridiplantae > Streptophyta > Magnoliopsida > Brassicales > Brassicaceae > Lepidium > Lepidium sativum. Next base: position 29,429 of record JAKUCM010000477.1, read on the forward strand.
TCATTCTGTAGTGACATCTTAAATAACTTGTGTGAGTCCTTCAATAGAACCATTAGGCAAGCTAGGAAGAATCCCCTGTTAGACATGTTAGAGGATATTAGGCGTCAATGTATGGTTGAGACTGAGAAGAGGTCTAGACTGGCTGCAAGATTGAAGACACAATTTACTAAAAGAGCTCATGATGAGATTGAAAAAATGATTCAAGGATCACATGCTTGTATAATTTTGTTGGCAAGAAACAACCTATTTGAAGTTGACATTGGTGGAACAAGCTATAGAGTCGACATGAATAATAGGACTTGTGGGTGTAGGAAGTGGCAAATGACGGGAATTTCGTGTATTCATGGAACCTCTGTTATAATTAAGACCAAACAGAGGATTGAACGATTTGTGAGTGGCTATTACTTGGCTTGTACTTGGCGTGACACTTACAGTGATGGGATTGGACCTGTCCAAGGGATGTTGTTGTGGCCTAGACTGAATAGACTAGGAGTTCTGCCACCACCATGGAGGAAAGGTAATCCAGGAAGGCCTTCCAATTATGCAAGGAAGAGAGGAAGACATGAAGCTTCATCATCCGCATGAAGCACAAGATTGTCACGCCGTCTTCGGGTGATGACCTGCTCTAACTGCAAAGAAGAAGGGCACAATAAGACATCTTGTAAAAATTAACCACGACAGAGTGAAACAAAGAAGAAAAGAGGACGTCCAAGGAAGTATCAGGTTTGATACATTTACGATTATGTTTCTTTTTTTATTGAATATGTTTCTGTTCTTACTCAGTTTATATTTCTGATTACATTTAGGAAGGACAAGGCACACAAGCTTCTCATGGTCAAGGCACACAAGCTTCTCATAGTCAAGACACACAAGCTTCTCATGGTCAAGGCACTCAAGCTTCTCAAGGAACACAAGCTTCACAGCAGTCTGTTCCACCTCTACCCATCGAATAGACCGTGTTCTATTTTAATCTTTTGCATACATTAAGACTTTAAGGATTGTTGGAAGACTATGATGGACATAATCTGTTCTATTTTTCTTTATGTCATTTAACATTGAATTTAGCAAATTTGTTCTGTTTCTTTTATTGGAATGTTTTCTTCAATCTGAATTGAGCAAATGAACAAAGAAGTGAATTGAGCAAAGCAAGTACATTGTTTTCTTACTACCAAATGACATAAACAACAACAAACTGAATTAGGAACAAACATTCCTTTAGTCTTTACAGACAATGACCACGATTACAAAGCATATGCCCAAAATCAGTGACCACTTAGTCTTCAAGCTCAACTGATTTACGACAATTTTGTTCCTATCCAGCTCAACTTTCAAATCGTCGACTGCAGCTTTTAATTCCTCTATCTCAGATTTGGAAGTCTGAATTTCATTCTCCATTACTTCTACTTTGGGCACAACATCTTCTACTACCTCATAAATGGCTTCTTCAACCCATTTGAACAAATGGTCCTAAATAACTATTGTTCAAATTCATGAAAGATAAACGGCTTCTTCAGCCCATAGGTGAACGGCTTCTTCAACTCATTGTTGAAATTCATGAAAGATAAGCAAACAATAGTACATTTAATCATTGAAATCATACCTCTTTTTTACTTATGCAACGGAAGAAAGGCCTTCCGGGATTTTCTTGTGTCTTTGATGTGAAAATTTTAACATCCAATCCACATCCACATTTTGAATGAAAACCACGGTTTCCGGCAACTTCAGAGCGTAAAGACGACTGCGAACTCATTTCCGCAAAGCTTTACGAACCCACAATCGAAAAAGAGCAAAAAAGATGAAAAGGGATGAGATGAATCGCGATTAGGGTTACAATTTGGGTTTTTACAAATTGAAGAAGAAGACCTAAAACGATGCGTTCCAACTAACAGAGGAAAATAACAGAGATTAACGGGGTTAATTAAACCCGTTTAGGAACATAACGGCGAGCTAAAACGATCTAAAAATATATAAATTGAGGGTTTATTTGACAGTCAACGAAAAGACCAAGTTTTATTAGAGAAGTTCTATAGTTCGGAGTTTGTTTTGACCATTTTGGTAAGATAACGATTTGATTGATTACTACTATAATATCTTCACTCACAGCCGTTATTTAAGAATTTTTTTTTGTCAATTAACCTATTAATTTTAAAATACCGCTCCTATTGCAAGTAAAAATTTGATCCATAGTACGTGAAAATTTATAAAAATAATTACACCATTGTACCACATGTTCTTAGCGCCGTTATTTAAGATTATTTTTGTATAAACTACTACCACAGATTTTTATTCTTTTACAAATAAAAATCACAAAAACTCTAAATAGATAATTGACACATTCTATATTATACGGGAGATTAATTTTCTAGCCGTCTCCTCCGTTAATTTATCTACCAAAACATTATGTTTTTTTATTAATATAGTGAAAGTGTAGCTTTTTTCGAAATTTTACTATGTTTTGGAAATATCAATACAAGATGTTATATAAAATAAAATTAAAGATATGTTTTGGTTTAAAATAAGTTTAAAATATTCAATTACAATAAATACATTAATATTATGGGAAGTTTAGGTGAGTGTCTTACCAGTAAATGTAGAAGTACTTTAGGATGAGTTTCTCAATTTGACATATTTATAAATATAAAATGATAACATTATATTGATAAGAGTCGACTCCATGAATCTAACTCATCTTTAGGCTTTAAGTTAGGGACAAAAAAGACAATGTAGAAACTAAACCAATTTGTTAATAACATTCATATGCAAAATATGAAAAAAGAACGTGTGAAATTGATATGAACCACTCACATTGTGACCAAGAAAACGGCGCCGTTCGGAGAATGGGGTACATTTTATCAAATACCAAAAAAGTTATCAATGGGTATTGTCGACAACTATCTCTTTTTTTTTTGCTTCGATCTGACACAATTATTTGTTCATTTCGACAAATACAAATTTATTGCCGTTTTTCTTTTAATATACTTTGACTGATTTGTCCGATTTTATTTTCTCAATTTTCAGGTTCACCGTCCAAAGAAAATTGCACTTCTAAGTCCCACCGAAAAGATAAGTTGTGTTAAAAAAAGAAAGAAACTAAATCTCTAATTAAGAAATTAGTTTCAAAACCTAACATGAAGCTTAGATCTTCACATATTAATTCTCTCAAAATAAAACAAATACGAATCAATATTACCGACTGTATAGTCAATGCAATATAATCTTTATAAAAAAAAAAAAAAAAATACTATCACTTTTAACAAAAAAGAAGTTTTTACGGTTATATATGTTTTATGTTAGATTTTTAAATTTCTAGAAATAAATTTAGATTCATCACCAAAATTTTGATATGATATATAATTTATCATATTTTTTAAATTTGATATAATGATAAAAAATTATATTGCATTTGAATTCTTTTTCCGATTTTCTATATTACATTAACTTTAAAATTGATAGATTTGCATTTGTTTCATTTGGAATATCAAATTGCAAAATATGGTCACTTTTTAAAATTGTTTTGCACAAAACCCTAGATACAAATCTCGCTCTAATCCAATCCATATAGTTGTTTGTAAAACCTAATATCATTCTCCAACAATTAGAACCCCGAGGTTCTTAACATTAAATAATAATTTGTGGAGAGTTAAGAACTTTATAATAAGTTTTAAATTTTTTATGCTTCCAATGGTAGAACCTATGGAAGTTCTTAAAATTGTTTTTTTTAAAATGTAATTGTAAACACTAAGTTGATTTCTGTCCAAATCCCTATTGAGATCCTGGTAATAATGGTTTGTATATGACACCCAAAGATTTTTTTGTCTTAGAGGCTTTACATAAAGAAAGAGTATACCTGTACTAGATTCTCCACCTTGCTCTAAACAACATCCATATACAAAAATGAACAAATTTAGAAGAATTGAGTAGGGAATGACAGAATTCAGATAAATTGTTGAAATTTCATGTAACTGAGAAAGAACCAGATAATGTCGTCAACAATGTCATTTGCTAAAAGGTAGTGTATGTTAACAGAATACATCTTTAGATATAAGTTATAAACTTCCAAAATGATACCGCAAACAATTAGTGAGATATTGGGAGTGATTGTGATTTGTGACCCCGTTAAACTATTGTTCATGACTCACTTGACCAATCCTATGTGCACGATCTTCTGCTTGTATCATGTCACTAGGAGTCCATGCCAACTCTGCAAAGATATCAGTGCTTGTTGCTCTCAAAGTTATCCCAACACCAACAGCTCGTATTGACAACTGCAAATCCATGTAAACAGACAAACAAAAGACTAGAAATCTTTTCATAGATTGAAAGTAAAAATGAGAAGATTGGTGAAGATACTTACCACTGCTGCTTTAATTTCATCAGTCAGAAACCAAGGCTTGTGTATAAGAGGTCGGGGTGCTACCATCGATTCAGATACATCCCACTTTCCTTTTCTGCAATTTTGTTTTTCTTTGTATATTATACGAGAAACAGAAGGGATTTTAGAAGCATTGCTGATGGTTCGGTGCCTTACTTTAAGAAATTGGTGTATTGCCTCAAGCGTTGGCTCAAGATTGATAGCTAAAGCAACACAAGAACAAAGTGATAATGATTTAATAGTGATTATAGTCTGAATGGAAATCCCTTCAAACTAAAGTAATAAGCCAGCTAGCAACACCACTAAACTTCAGTTCAACGAAATCTGTATATGAACACTCTTCAAGAAAAGGCGAGAGCAGGTCCTGAATGCTCTTTAGCCATTGTTCCCACAAGAATACAAACCCCTGCTCCAATTGTTGATCCAACACCTAAATTTTGGAACCAAAATCTGATGCTTAGTGACAAACAAAAACATGTTTTTTTTGCTCAACTGAACAAGAACAGATATTTAAACTTTGAATATCTTCCAAATGCTCTGAAGAACAAAAACAAACAGAATTTTTGAATCACCTTCCCAATACAAATTGAAACAAGGGACTAAGAACTTACAATTTAAAGGTTGCGTTTGAACGGATAATACAAAATAAAACATAAACAACTTCAATCTTCGAAAATCATATAGAAACCAAGATATCATATACACAATCATCAGACTAACAACGATATGATAACAAATTCAAAGACTTTCTAAGAAACCCAGAATTCTAAGATCAACTAATAAAATTACTATATTTGAGAAGAAAATTCAGTTCAGGAAAAAAGGTACCAATTGCAATCAAGTGAGGAAAGGTCAAAGCTTTTGCCAGTTGTTGTTGGTGATGAGTTTCGGCTTGACCATTTGAAGAGTCGACGCGTTTCCTTCTCACCAAATTTCTTATGCAACTCCATGAATGGTCGCCACCTCCTTCATTTGTTTCCGCCATTAAACCAACTTGTCACAAAAACAACACTTTGGAAATATTATTTGATCGACTTAATAGCACCTTATCTGAGTGCCTAAATCAACAATTCGAAAGATACAGAGTAAGAATCAGGAAAATGAATCAAAATCGAACTTTCTTGTGCGTCGTTTCATTTTTTCGTTAAACACACAATAACCACTTACAACGCGACATGTCACGAGTTTTAAAGCTTTCCTAAAACTCTACGTTAAGAACCAATTCTTCATAATTAAACATATTTTAGATTTATTTAATTATAATTAAATGTTAAGAACTCCAATAAGAAACATCATTGGAGATGCTCTTATGACAACGCAATCATTATCTGAGCTTTCAGATTTAGGCATGCATATGAAAATATAATTTGTTTTTGACTAAAATAATTCATGAAACGAAAAAAATGATATTACAATAAAGAAGATTAAATTATTTTTACTTAACTTTTATTCCAATATTCCCCCAAAATCCATTTTAAATTTTTTCAAAAAAGTTTAAGGAAATCACTTTATGGTAGGTAAGATGAAACTGGAAGAATATTATAATTTACACTTGCGTGTCAAATGCCGTCCTGTCTTTTCCAAGTTTGTATTGGACAGGCTAATCTTATCGTGGAAAAATATTTTATTAAAATAGTATTTACCTTTGTTTATTAAACTTTTTGATCATCATCGTATTCTCTTACTATAATAGCCCAAAAACAATTTAATTTCACCAAAAGCGTCTGGTCTGGTTCACATATCACAAGATGAGATCTATGTTCATGTTACAAAGGTCATTGATGAAGCACTCAGAACCAAATCACCTTAATTCCAGATCACTATTTACCAAAAGAGGATCCAAAGGATCTGATCAAGAACAACAATATCTATCATATATATCACAATTTTCTCCTATTTAGAAACCTCTAAAGTTGCGTATACTCAAGAGGGAGTTTTCATGATCTGGAAGTCTCTGAATTTCAGTTGCCATTCTTCAGCCGGGCTATAAGCTCATCCTGCAAGACATTGTCAAATACTATAATCAATCAGCGAATCAAGAGCCAACATAAACCAACACAGTGCATCACATTAGTGAAGAAACAGGTTCCCTAAGATGCTATTGACAATGCAAAATTATGCTTTAAGGAGATTTAATGGAGCTTTTATTGAAAACATTGGCACACGTTTTGACTTGCCTTTCTTCCTTTTGTTGGAAGGCCTTTCTCTTTGAGAAGAGCACGGAGCTTCTCGACAGTCAAAGACTGAAAGTCTCTTTCGCCTGTGCGACTGCTTGATCCTTCTGTGTAGAAGAAAAAACACTGTTCTATGTCCAAGTGACATTTGATTATCTTGAAAACTAAATTAGAATAAGTACAACGAGATAACCTTGTCTAGATACATTAGCAGCTCTTTTAGCTGAGTTTCTGTCATCCAGAGCTCTATTTGCAGTCCTACAATTATGAAAAATGTAAACGATAAGCAAACCAATTCTGTAGCCAAAAGGAGGACTAAACATTTCTTCTCTAACAGGTCATGTAAGAGAAGCAAGAAGTAACAGAAATGTGATCAGTAACCTCTTTTTATGACCATCTTCAGGAGTTCCTTTTGCGTCTTTTGAACTAGATTCACCTTTTTGCTTCTTTAACAAGAGCGATCTGATTAGTATATTTTGCTGGTTTGTTTTGATATGTTGTCCTTCTGGATAAATGACCAATAGCAAATTAGGATTTTCTTCAGGTGAGACCGTATAAACAAAATTTCAACAAGAAACAATGACTTGTTATAAAACACAGCTTATTCTGAAACTGATAACCTGGTGACTCCTAGTTATACAAGATTGTTGCAACAAAGCTGTCTTCAAGATAACAATGTGTAGAACAAAACGATAAAAATCAACAATGTTTTTAGACAAGTAGTACCAGGGGGAGATGTGTCATGCTCACAAATGTATACCCGCATACTTCCCTGCAATCGTATACAATATGAAATTGTAAAATATATGATTAAGCTCTAACTACAAAGCTACTGGTACAGAGGTAGAGGAGTTAACTTCATGGACATAAACATGTGCGGATACCAATAATATGAGATCATGGAAGGTAAATTTTATCTACCAGAAAACTAGGTATGAAGGATTTATCAACAACTAAATTGCTAAACAAATGTCATGATGTAAATATTGAGAGGCAAAAAAGAAATATGCCGTTCATTCTGACTACGATTTTATACAGAAAAACATCGATACAGACTCAAAGTCATCCGTTTCCAGCATGACTTCGGTAATTAACAAGATCCTTTGTCATATACTGAAGCAGTTTCATATGAACAAATTTCTCAGTGGACTCATATAATTATCATCACACAATTCGATAACACATCTCAACCATTCAACCATATATACAAAGGAAAAGCAGAAACTCTAAGCCTTAAGGTAAAGGTATCATTTAGAATGGAAACAAAACTGAGATCAGAAAAAACTTGATACCTAAACCCAAATTCAAAATAGCCCATCAGAAAAGATTCATTCGATTCAATTCCAAACAACTCTAATGATTAGAAAGATCTGTATTCAGTAGCATCTGTGAGTTGTTTCAACAACTGATGGGTTATCAATTACGAACCAACAAGTGAACAAGCATAAGCAAAAAGCCAATCACTTTCGAAATTCTGAATCTAATATAGGCCTTTCGAACTGTGAAACAAAAGAAAGCGAGAATGTATGAGTAAAAACTGGCAGTACCGGGTTGGAAGAGACGACGGTAGAAGAAAGGAAACCGCGAGAGGGAAGATCAGAAAGAAACTTGGTAACAGTTTGATCGGAAGAATCAGATGGTGGCCGAGAAGATGAGGCCTCCATTGCCAAAACCACTGATAAACCCTAACCGTGGAAGACGAACCAATTAGAGAGAGAATCGTTGAGGAAAATCACAAGGAAGCAGAGAGAGAGAGAGAGTTGAGTCACCGTCCGATTGCGTCTGAAGGAGAAAGATATGGGCCTTGTTAGGCCTTTTTAAGATTTACGTCTTATTTAAATCAAACAAATGTTATTCTATTGGTTAAAACTTAACCGTGAACTCATTAAAATTCAAAAAATAACGCGGTTACAAACTCCTAACCGACAAGTAACATATCCATGGAACCCAGGACACCACCAGGGAGTTTCTCTCCCTCAGGGAGCTTACACTCTTTTAGCTATCCTAATAGGATGCCTCCTTAACCTGTTGAACCTTTGCATCTACAAACACCATCACGCACCTGTGGTTGGGACCCCTACACACCAGATTCCACGTTTTAGCATTGGCCTTCATGGAAAGGCTATCTTACTGACGACTCATAAGTTCATTTCTTCTACTCTTCTTCAGCTTATGGAAATAGATGGTCCTTCTCAAACTAGGCATCTTAAAACTGGTGACTGTTCCAAAATATCAAGATCTTCGGACATCGAGGAATTTCCTCCTCCAAAGAAGTGTTGGTAACAGTCTAATGATCACATGACTGTTAAGTTTGTTAGGTTCGTTGTTTCTCAATTAATTGACTTGGTCATATTTCAGTTATGCAATTAGTTAGTTGTCATAGGAACAAGTCTTAGTGGCCTTAGCTGTTTGAGGACATGGTGTCCGTTTGTTTCGGTAACTCTGTTTCGTGTCTCAATTAATTTGTAAGCCTTTATAATGCATTTGTTTCTGGTTAATTAAAGTATCATTTTGGAAAACTCTAAGACTCCTTTACATTTGGTATCAGGGCGAAAACAAAGTGCTCTGAGAGAAAGATGGGTGACGACAAGACGCTCACGAAGATTCCACACTTCGATGGTCACTACGACCATTGGAGTGAGTTGATGGAGAATATGTTGTGAGCAAAGGGTCTATGGAACATGGTGGCTGACAGTTATTCTGAGCCAACAGAAGGTGTTGAAGTTACTGCTGCTCAAAGAAAGATACCAGAGGATCTCAAGATAAAGGATCATCAGGTGAAACATTACTTGTTTCAGGCAATTGATCGAACAATGTTTGAACAAATCCTGGATCGTCAAAACTCCAAAGTGATATGGGAATTGATGAAGAGGAAGTTTGGTGGAAATGAAAGAATGAAGTGATCCCTCCTCAACACTCTGAAAAGAGAATTTGAGGTGCTGGCTATGAAGACAGACGAGAAGATCGATGACTACTTTGGGAGAGTGATGATTGTCTCAAACAAAATGAGAAGTAATGGTGAGACCATGCCTGATTCAAAGATCGTGGTGAAGATCCTCAGAACGTTGACCGAGAAATTCACTTATGTAGTGATTTCGATTGAAGAATCAAAGGATACGACAAGTATATCCATTTGATGAGCTACAAAGTTCTCTAGCAGTCCATGAACTTAAAGCTCAAGAGAACAAGTTATGAAGAAGAAGATCAAACTTTCAATGTCAGGAAGGGGCAGAGGTTCATATCGTGGGAAAGGAAGAGAACGAGGACATTCTGTTGACAAGGCTCTGATCAAGTGTGACAAATGTCACAACCTTGGTCACTACCAATATGAGTGTCCAAAGCAGAAGGATGAGGCTTACTATGTTGAGACAGAGGAAGAACATGAAGTTCTACTAATGGCGTACGTCGAACTAAAACGATACAAAGAGGAGTGATGCGTGGTTTGTGTACTGGGGATGCTCTAATCTAATGTGTAGAGATGGGAGCATTTCTCAAGTCCTGACACAACATTCTCACATAATATCAAGCTTGGAAACATCCACAAACTTGATGTAAGTGGAAAAGGCGCTATGAAGATCAAGCTGCAAGGTGCGTACTATGTGCTGAGTGATGTCTATTATGTTCCTGACCTAAGGAACAATCTGCTGAGTGTTGGTCAGCTGCAAGAGAAATGCTTGGATAATCTGCTTAAGGGAGGGACACAAAAGAAACTTTGCATTTTTCACCCTACCAAAGGAAAGATTGTTGAGTCTCTCATTAGTGCAAACATGATGTATGTGTTGCTCACTAGAACACACACCAACACGGAGAAAGAAGAACAATGTTTGCAGACTAAAAACTCATAACAAGCAGAAAAATGGCATCATCAGTACGGTCATCTCAGCTACACGGGACTGCTCACGCTGTACAACAAGAATATGGTCATAGGTTTACCGAAAGTTGAACAAGCTAAGAAAGCGTGTGAAGTGTGTCTGAAAGGAAAGCAGCATCGGGTACCGTTTCCAAAGCATAGTGCTTGGAGAGCAACCGAGAAGTTGGAGCTCATCCACTCGGGCTTGTGTGGTCCAATCACCCCATGGTCTCATTCTCAAAAGAGGTATCTGATCAGCATCATTGATATTTTATCTCGAAAGACTTGGATTTACTTTTCACTTGAGAAGTCAGAAGACTTTCACTATTTCAAGCTTTTCAAGAACTTTGTTGAGAAGCAGACATGCATGTTTATCAAGTGCTTAAGGACATATATAGAAGGAGAGTACAACTTTGTAGAATTTAAAGAGTATTGCATAGACCATGGCATTAAAAGGCAACTGACAACTGCCTACACTCCTCAACAGAACAGTGTCGCAGAACGCAAGAACAGATTGATCATGAACATGGTAAGAACCGTTTTGACAGAAAAGAAGATCCCAAAGACTTTTTGGACATATGCAGTGTAGTGGACGAACCATATCCTCAACAAATCTCACACATCAGCAGTCAAAGACATGACACCTGAAGAAGGTTGGACTGGGAGAAAGCCCTCTGTGGAACATTTCAGGGTCTTCGGATGCATAGGACATGTATATATTTCTGATGTAAAACGCACCAAGCTGAATAACAATAGTGTTAAATGCATTTTACTCGGTTTCAGCAATGAATCAAAGGAGTACAAGATGTATGATCCAATAGAAAATAAGCTTCACATCAGCCGAGATGTAGTGTTTGAAGAAGACAAGCAGTGGAAATGGGAGACTAACACTCATGCAGATGAATTAGGGGAGCCTAAATGGGAGACTGAAAACAATGGTGCTGAAAATGAGGGAAAGAATTATGATGCACTGGCAGCAGATGGTTCAGATGAAGCAGGAGAAGCTCAAGTAAACGAAAATGAGAATGTCGCATTAACAGAGGAAAAAGAGGGAAGAGTGAGGAGACCACCAATATGGGCAGTTGATTACACGTCAAGAAATGACCTCTCTGATGTAGAAGATAAAGCTAACAGGGCAAGCATTGAAGTAGAACATCTTGCCTTCATGATCATCTCAGATCCTACAAGCTTTCATGAAGTTGTCAAGTGCTCAAAGTGGAGGGAAGCTATGGATGCAGAGATCAAGTCCATCGAAAGAAACCAAACATGGTCACTAACCCTGCTTCCAGACGCAACAAAAGTCATTGGTGTGAAATGGATTTATAAAACCAACTCAATGAGTTAGGAGAGGTTGACAAATCAAAGCAAGGTTGGTAGTTAAGGGTTATGCACAAAAATATGGGATAGACTATACGGAGGTGTTTGGACCTGTAGGTCTACTAGATATTGTAATGATGATCTTAGCTTTGGCGGCACAACGAGGGTGGCGAGTACATCAACTTGATGTTAAGTCTTCATTCCTGCACGGTGAGCTGGACGAAGAGGTATTTGTGGACCAACCTCAAGGCTATGGAGTAAAAGGCAAGGAGCACATGGTTTACAAGCTTCACAAAGCTCTATACGGCTTGAAACAAGCACCAAGAGCATGGTTCAGCCGTATTAAGACACACTTTGTCAAGGAAGGGTTCACGAGCAGTCCCAATGAGCAAACTCTGTTTTTCAAGCGAGTTGGAGGTAAAATACTCATTGTAAGTGTCTATGTTGATGACCTTCTCTGTTCACGGGTAATGATGATAAGATGCTGGAAGAATTCAAAAGTTCTATGAAAAGGGAGTTTGACATGATAGATTTGGGTCGAATGAGATACTTTTTAGGGATATAAGTAACACAAAGGGATGATGGAATCTTCATCTCACAGAAGAAGTATGCAACTGAAGTGATTGAACGGTTTGGGATGCAAGGTTTCAACTCAGTGAGTAACCCAATTGTTCTAAGACAGAAAATTGGCAGAGATAAAGCTGGTGTGAAATTCGACTCAACGCAGTATAAACAAATGGTGGGGAGCTTGATGTATCTCATTGTCACACGTCCATACTTGATGTTTGCGGTAAGTCTCATTAGCTATTTCATGTCAAATCCAACTCAGTTACATTATGGCGCTGTGAAGAGAATCGTGAGGTACTTGAAAGGGACTTTGGAGTATGGGATTTGGTACAAACGAGGATAAGAAAGCGAGCTCTTATCCTACACTGACAGTGATTATGCCGAAGACATAGATGACAACAAGAGCACATCAGGTTATGTATTTTTAATGAGTGGAGGAGTTGTAGCCAATTGTGACTCTTTCGAGTACTGAAGCCGAATATATAGCAGTTGCAACTTGTGCATGTCAGTCCATATGGATGAAGAGGATATTGGAGGAAATTAGTCAAGTTCAAGTTGCAGAGATGGTGTTGTTGTGTGATAACACTTCATCCATAAAGGTGTCCAAGAATGCAGTTATGCACGAAATATCAAAACACATCAAGGTCAGATATCATTTCTTAAGGGACTTATGCAAGCAAGGGATCATCAAGCTATTCTACTGTCCAACTGAGATGCAGCTAGCAAACGTAATGATTAAACCACTGAAGTTAGCCTTCTTTCAGAGGATCATAGCAACATTTGGAATGGGTATTTTGAACTGTTAAGTTTGTTAGGTTCGTTGTTTCTCAATTAATTGACTTGGTCATATTTCAGTTATGCAATTAGTTAGTTGTCATAGGAACATGTCTTAGTGGTCTTATCTGTTTAAGGACATGATGTCCGTTTGTTTTGGTAACTCTACTTCGTGTCTCAATTTATTTGTAAGCCTTTATAAAGCATTTGTTTCTGGTTTAAAATATCATTTTGGAAAACTCTAAGACTCTTTTACAATGACTTCCCACTTTTAAGAAATTCCTTTCTTATATATAATTCAGGTTAACATCATCGCTATATTTGGCGAATATTTTTAATAATGGTTAACTAGTTCATAGCCCTCTGATTACTATGCTAGTATCTAGTTAACACTCTCTATAAATAGCATCTTGATGTTGTATAAGTGATGTATTAGTGTAGATAAGCTAGGATTGGAATACTGTACTCTGGCTCTATGCTTTCTTAGGATATATAAAAATCATTTTTTGGCGGAAAAAAAAACACAAGTAACATATAATCTGTTAATACATAGTAATGATGTATATTTTGTGATAAGTGATGTTTCTAAAAGAAATTTTTTGTTTTGCTATTTTATTCAATGTCATCCATTTTGATAGCAAGTAAAACCTATATACATTGTTTAATATGAATACGAGGATATCAAATAACAACAGTTTAATATAAAAATATAATTGATAACAATTAAATAAAATATGATTGATAATAATTTGGTCATTTGATTGAAAAATACATGAAAACAAAAAAGATATCTTTTGAGGTAGATAACTTCCAAAATTTATGTAATAGTAACTATTAACAAACTTGTCAAGTTAAAATAACACCCTGTTGCACAATAATTTTGATATACAAAAGAAAAAGATTAGAGTTTGCCTTGGAATTACACGGGTCCCGTCTATAAATATCTCACATTGGTTATTTAAGAGTATCCTATAGAAAACCAGATTAGGAGCAAGAATTTTATCAAATGAAGAAGTCTGCACACTAGATAATTATATAGTTAGTTAAACAAAGTCTGCAGTTTTCTGCAATAACTTTATAAGTTAATAGAAAGAATAAAAATAGTACTTTTGTTCTTTTTTTCTCTCTCTTTTTCAGTTTAAGCTATTGAGTCACACATACAAGCAAAATTCATAGAGCTGTAATCTGTCAAGTTCCGGAGTTCCATAGCTCAACTGCATCAAAGTTGTAGAAAAGTATTGAAATAACTAATGGAGATATAAACTTGTGTAATTCTGTATAAAGTAATTCAAGAACAACATAATCCAAATTCTGATGGAATTGAAGATAAGCACAAATTGTGACCTTTGGATCAATCAAAACAAGCTCATCAACGATTTTGAAGAGACCATTACTGAATTCAACAAGCTACATTGCTGAAAATTACAATAGGAGAAGTGTTGAATTTACTTACACTTGCTTATCAAGATTCCCATGGCCACTACTTGCTCCACTTCCATAAGACGCATCATCACCAGCACCTGAATTTTGCCAAACGCCTTGCCATGCCTGAGATGGAGGCTGAGCATAAACATCGCTAGGATTCATCGCCTGTCTTTGGATCATCATTCCTCCAGGAATCGCGGGTTGATCAATCGGTGGATAATAATAAGGAACACCACTCGCTGCGGTTGGAGCAACCACCATACATCCTCCTCCTCCGAGAGTCGTCGATGATGTTTCTTCTTCCTCTTTGATCTCTTCTCTTGGAACGATATCCACGAGAAAATCAAAGATAACTATTCTAGTAATCGCAAGAGCGATATCATTTTTCTGAAGCGTACGGTGCTTATTCTCTTCGGCGTGAAGCTATGAGAATTCGAAATCGCAACAAACTATTTCAAACTGTTTTCTCATTTCTCAAACTCTCTGTACAACTGTAACCATTGTTATATACAATTAGAAAACCGAAATCAAGATAGCTAAAACAGTCAATTTAACTTAACCAAAGTAAACCATAAACTCTATTATCCCCCCTCAAGATGGATGTGCAGAACAAGGAGTAGAGTACAGGTTATGAACACCCATCTTGCTCATCAAAAACTTGAAAGGGGAAGGATGCAATGCTTTCGTGAATATATCAGCAAGCTGATCGGAACTACGAACATACATAGTCTTTAGCATGCCATCCAAGATCTTCTCCCGAACCTTATGGCAATCCCTTTCTATATGTTTAGTACGCTCATGAAATACCGGATTTCGAGCAATATGAAGAGCAGCTGTATTGTCACAGTAGAGATATGCAGGAAGAGAGAAGGGAACCTGAAGTTGTTGAAGCATTCCTGTCAACCAGATCAGTTCCTTGGTTGCCATTGCCATGGCACGATATTCTGCCTCTGCCGAGCTCATAGAAACTGTTGGTTGCTTCTTCGATTTCCACGTAACAAGAGAGTCACCAACAAACATGGCATAACCCGTGACTGATTGTCTTGTGTCAGGACAAGCGCCCTAGTCGGAATTAGTATAACCACGAACAGCAAAGTCAGATGAGGTAGAGTAAAACAAACCCTGCCCAACAGTACCTTTCAGATAACGAATGACTCTATGTAAGGCCTTAAGATGAGGTTCACGAGGAGCTGAAGAAAACTGAGCTAGTCGAGAAACTACAAATACTATATCTGGTCGTGTTGTAGTCAAATACTGCAGTTTTCCAACCAATTGTCGATAAGACTTGGAATCTTCAAGTAAAACACCATCATCTTTAGACAGAGAATGATTTGGTTCCATAGGAACAGTTGACGGTTTGCAGCCAGAGAATCCTGTGAATGTAAGTAAATCCAAAACATATTTGCGCTGGCTAATGGAGATACCTGCAATTGATCGTGCAATCTCAAGACCAAGAAAAAATTTTGGAACACCTAAGTCGCGTAGCTTGAATGCAGCAGACAATTGACTAGTTAACTCAGCAGCATCTGTCTCAGTTGTACTTGCAATAAGAATGTCATCAACATAAACTAACACGACCATGAAATTCCCTGCAGCACATTTGATGAACATAGTATGATCACTATGACATTGTGTAAAACCCAGAGCCGTTAAGGTAGTAGAAAACTTCAAAAACCATTGTCTCGAGGCTTGTTTAAGGCCATAGATGGACTTGTGGAGTTTACAAACAGCAGTAGAAGAAAATGATCCCCCCTGAATCTCAAAATAACCAGGCGGTAACTTCATATATATCTCTTCGTCTAAGTCGCCATTTAAGAAGGCATTAGAGATATCTAACTACTTGAGATGCCACTGCAACTTAGAAGCCAAAGCCAAGAGAATTTTAACCGTTCCCAATTTAGCCACATGAGAAAAAGTATCAAGGAAATCAATACCTTCCTGTTGGGTATACCTTTTGGCAACTAAACGAGCTTTGAAGCGTTCCACAATACCATCATGATTGGATTTCACAGTAAATATCCACTTACAACCGATAACCACTTTTCCAGGTGGAAGCTCACACACAGTCCATGTATGAGTGCGTATAAAGGCACCAAGTTCAACTCTAATTGCATCACACCAAACCTGTAAATCCTTAGCCTCTCGAAAATTATGTGGAATAGGAATTTCTGTGATCATATTAATGAAAGCTTGGAAAGGCTGAGATAAGTATGAATAAGAAATATAATTTTCAAGTGGATAAGGAGTGGTTTTAGTGATAGTACTAGTATGATTATAACAATGAAAATCCTGCAAGTGTTTAGGTTGTTTTCGAGGTCGATGAGATTTAGACTCAGAATGAGTATAAGTCTCGGAGGATATCTCATCATGAGGAAGAGGAATGATATCTAAAGATGGGAGCCTGAGAGGCATTTTGGAACCATCTATGGGTGGTGCAGGTAATGAAATATGAGGAAAGAAGTCTTTTGATACATCTGGGATGTTAGATGCAGCAAAGGGAAAAATAGCCTCATGAAATATGACATGCCTAGAAATAGAAACTGATCTTGTCTCTAAATCTAAAAGCTTATAACCCTTATAACCCGAGGGATATCCTAAGAAAATACAAGCTCTAGCACGAGGATCAAATTTGGTTCTAGACTTCAAAGAAGTAGATTTGTAACAAAGACACCCAAAAGTTCTAAGAGAAAAATACTCTGGTGATCGTGAAGTAAGAAGCTCAAAATGAGTCTTATTATCTAGGACAGGAGAAGGCAATCTATTAATAAGAAAGGCTGCTGTCAACACACAATCATCCCGGTATTCTAAAGGAACACCTGACTGAAAAAGTAAGGCCCTAGCTACATTCAATAAGTGCTGATGTTTCCTCTCTACCACATAATTTTGTTCAGGGGTTTCAGGACATGAATGATATTTCCTAATTCCTTTTGATTTAAACAACTCAGTAAACTGTAATTCATGAGCATTATCAGATCGCACAGAACAAACACGAGTATTATATTGAGTTTCTACCAATTGCAAGAAGCTAGGGAATATATGTAACACATCAGACTTCAGTTTAAGCAAATATATCCAAGTAGCTCGACTAAAATCATCAACAACAGTAAGAAAATATTTAAAACCATCAACAGTGGGAACCGAAAAAGGACCCCAAGTATCTATATGTACGAACTCAAAAGGTTTCAAACATCTATTATTACGAGACTGGAAAGATAATCGCTTCTGTTTTGCAATATGACAAACATGACAACAATCAGCATTTTTATTATGTTTTTCTTTAGGAAAATATAAGATACTAGACACTGAATCAAGCTTAGAAACAGATGGATGACCTAACCTCTTATGCCAAGTATCAAAATCAACTAACAAAGCAGAACATATATGACTAATACCTGGATCACTCTTATCTAGGATATAAAGATTGGACATTCGATTACCGACTCCAATCATCAACTCCTGAGTAAGATCCTGAATAAAACATTTGTTGCATGTAAAATAGAAACCAACATTAAAATCTTTAGTCATCATACTAACACTAAGTAAGCTAAAACGAAAAGCAGGAATGAACAAAACATTGTGGAGAGAGATCCCATTAGTTAATTGAACATAACCAGTCCCTTCTATTTTAACTGTAATCCCATTAGGAAGAGTAACAAATTTTCTGTCCAAAGTTACATAATCAGTAAACAACTCTCTATTGTGTGTGACATAATGACTAGCCCCTGAATCTATGACCCAACGATTTAGAGAAAGATCAGTTTCATGAGGTATAGTCGAAATTAGCATGTCATAGTAAGATTTAGGATGAGAATAAAAAGACAGAATGGTACCAGATATCTGATTGACAGCTGGTCCAGAGGTGGAAATCGAAGCTTTCAGATTATCCTGGCTCAATGTTGAACAACTAGGTTGAAGCTTGGAACTCAAATACGAGATCATAGTTTGAATTTGTTCCATGGACATATTGTTTTGCAAACCATCAGAATTCTGATCTTCTATAACAGAAGCTGTGACGGCTGCATTTCTATTTGTAGAATCAGATTTCTTCCCCTTCATCGGATGACCAGGTGGATAACCATGAAGTTTATAACATCGATCCACAGTATGACCAAGTCTAGAACAATGAGAACACTTAGGCTTTTGTCCTCCATGAGCGAACAATACCGCAGGTGAATCAGTTTCCATAACTTGAGTAGCAAGAGCAGAGTGAGTAGGCACCATTTGTGAAGAAGTTCCAATTATCCTCTGACTTTCATCTTGATCCAACATATTGTATATCTCACTTAAGCTCGGCCTTGGTTTCATGTTCAAAATCTGACCTCTAATGATGTTAAAATTGTCATTTAATCCCATCAAAAATTGTATAATGCGGCTTGTTTCAGCCTCATCAATAAGATCTTTCACCTGTTCACAATCACACCTCTTAGCAGAAGAAGTCTTGGTCTGAGCTAGCTGCTCCCATAAAGTCTTCTTCTTAGTGTAATACATAGACAAAGTTAGTGATCCTTGTTTGAGACTCATCACCGCCTGTTCAATTTGATATTTCCTGGGCAGATTACTCACTTTATACCGATGATACAAATCATTCCACATCTCTACTGCATCCTCATAGTATAGAATACTATCATAAATTTCCTTTGTGACCACATTAAATAGCCAGGACTTAACCATGCTATTACATCTATTCCATATCTTGAACATTCTATCACTTTCAGAAGGCCTTAACAACGATCCATCTACGAAACTTAGTTTATTCTTAGCTTCTAAACTAATTCGCATAGCAATCGACCAACTGTTGTAATTAGTACCGTCTAAGACATGAGCAACTATAGACAGACCTGGATGATCGGCTGAATGAAGGAAACAAGGACTGTATGAACTATCAAACGGATTAATTTCAGTCGAATTCGGTTCATAACTTTCGCGAGCAAGAGAGCGGATAATACTCGATTGATTCTTCGGATTAGTTGTGAGTTCTTCAGATAATGTATCTTCATCATGATTTCTAAGTTCAGTAGCTGCAATTTCACCAGGTGAAGATCGTAATTTCTTCCCTCCTCTTCGCACCATCGATGAAATCAGTTCGGTGAGATTACAGAAATTGAACTACGAAAATGAAGATTGTAAGCTGAGAAATGGAAGAACAAGTTAAGAAATCAGAGATTTGAGCTAGAAATCGCTCTGATACCATATGAGAATTTGAAATCGCAACAAACTATTTCAAACTGTTTTCTCATTTCTCAAACTCTCTGTACAACTGTAACCATTGTTATATACAATTAGAAAACCGAAATCAAGATAGCTAAAACAGTCAATTTAACTTAACCAAAGTAAACCATAACCTCTATTAGAAGCCAAGATCTGATAATAAGCTCGAGGATGAAAAGTTCACAAGCTTTCGCGAAGAGGATGGGTGCTTCTGCGGAGATCATACGCACATCCTCATCAGCTTTCATGATATTTCTGATTCGAGCAAGAGGAAGCTGATGGTTTTTGAAATCATTCACTTATTCGAAATATGTTCTGTGGTAAGTCCAGAACATTTGAAGTTGTTGTTGTTGTTGCTGGAGGAGGTGATGGTGGTAAGACGCTTCTCGTCCTCTTCCACATCCAGCGATTATCGTTGTGGATGCAGAAGAAGGAGAAGGATGGATGACGGCGGAGGCAGGAGGATAAAGAGATGTTGGTGGAGGTGGTTGCTGGTTATTGTTGTTGTCCATTGGCTCAAAGGAAGAGTGTTGTGATTGCATCAAAGTGCGTTTTTAGATTTTTATTTTTGTTAAAGGGATATTGAGAAGTTGTGGATGAGGTGGACAACTATGTAGCTGAGACCATTGGATGTTTTCTTACTCTATATTTGGAATTATTTTAAAATAGACAAATTAATTAGATGTTTACTCCAAGTGTATACACTCTTTGTTAATTCAAAATACATTTTTTCTAAGATATTGTATTTTGTGATAGATGTGGAGCAAACAATTAATCATGTTATGTTTTAATGTCCTACAACTTTATAAGTCTAGGCGTTATTAAAGATACTAACAAATCCACATTTCCTGGATCCTCTATATATTCTAATATTGATTACTTAATATGGCAAATTCTCAAAGACAATGGAACTTCAAATTTTTCCATAAATTTTAGTTATAGTGGAAAGCAAAAAAACAAGAAAATATCTAGAAATTCAAGCAGTCTAGACAGAAGCAGCAGTTTGAGAATTATCTCAAAAAGGCAATGCCTACAATTCTAGTGGAAACCCGACAACTATAAGACATCTAGAAACGGAGACGTCTAAATTTTTAGTGGTCAACCCGATGTTTACATGATATAAATGTGTGGTTAATGCATCTTAGAGAGATTTCAACCTTTTTACAGGCTCAGAGTCGTACCACTATCCTTATGAGGGAAATAGAGTAAACACAGGAGCTTAAAGGATTTGTCGAAGCCTCTCTACACTCCACTCGAAATTCGAGGCACTTCTTTGAGCTATGAATTGTCTAGAGTATTTCGAGATCATCGAGGTGGAGTTTCCATGTGGATTGCTCTGATCTCGTCAAGATGATTGAAGATCTCTCCGCCCAACCAATTTTTCTACCTTATTTTGAAAACTTCTCGAAAGAGTTTGTTTAGAGCATGGTCTTTACTTTTGATTTCACTACACTTAATCACAAGACTGATTTCCTAACTCATGATATTAGATAGTTATTTAAGAATGAAGGTTCTATAAACGATGTATCTTCATTTTAGTCCTGATTAATTTGTAATCGAATAAAGTTGACAAAAATAAATATATATATATATATATATATATTATATTTGTCATTTTATCATTACCCTAATTTATAACATGTTTTATGGTACTATTACTTTTAAGCAACAAAATTAGTAAAATCAAATTTAGTTATATAGAACCATAAATGTAAATCATATACTTTGGTTAGAACGATGTCGTACTAAAGCGTTTTCACTTTTTAAACAGGTTTCAGTATGTTGAGTTTCTGATGGTATCGAAGACGATGACGACACAGGAGCTTGCGATGGAAGGTGAAAAGCATTTGGAAGAAACTATTGAAGCGGCTTTTCAGATATTTCCGCAATGAACGATGAGCTTTTCAATCCTTCCTTCTGGTCTACATCAGCCACCGCCGCTCAGACGACGACGACGGCGAACGGTTCCAACGGCGTGGCTCTCGTTTCCAGTGACGCGGCTACTATTGATGGACAATCGAATCATTCGGAATCCGGTGGTGGTGGTAGCGGAGGAAGTGGAAATAGCGCTTTGGATAGTCTTCGATATAAGAACTCAGTGACTTCGCTTCGTTCTGTTCTTACTGCGATTCCAAATATTCAGAAGGTACTGAAACTAAATGGTGATGTTCTTACTGTTATTTTAGAAATAATTTGCTCTGATATTTGTTCTGGAGTGAGGAAATTTTTAATTTCTAGGGCTTCTTGAGATGAGAGAATACCAAAATCCTTGAATCGATAGAGTAATCTATCACAGCTTGATCCAATCGAATTACTGGTAGCAAATTCTGAGCAATGTAAAGAGCTTAGATGAAGGATGTATTGCTTACTAAGTATCTTATTGTTAGTAAGTGTTGTGAACTTGCTCAACACTTATTAAGCTAATTCAGAATCAGGGCTTGCAAAAGGAACCTCATTTTGTTCATCAACTACAGGCAAATGCATCGGAAACAGAAAATGGCTCAGGATCTCCTGAAAGTGAAGATGAAATCGAGAAGTTGGAGGAGCAAGCCTCAAGTCTCCGAAAGGTAAGCTTTGTGCAATTTTCTACATTTCTTTGTCTTTCAGTCAGAATGGTACTACATAGCTATATATGTACAAACGATTGTAAAACCATGAACATAAATTCTTGAATACATTTTAGGCATCTTGTCATTTTGGTTTCAGTTATCTTGTCTTTTTTTAGCATGAAAATAGTGAAACTTTTGTGAATGCAGGATATTGCAAAGAAGAATGTTCATGTGGAAGAATTAATTGATAAACTTCGGGACCTTATTGCAGATATTTCTACATGGCAAAGCCCTTGTTCTGTCTAAGTAGTTATCTTCTTTTTGGACAATGGTGAGATCAGTTTAGACATAGATTCCAAAGCTTTGTTCTTGAATCCCTCGATGTTATACTACTTCTATAGATATTTTGTTATTTTGAGAACAAGAATCCAGAAATTTCTGAAAGATGACTTTGTATATTAAAATATTTCAGACTTATATCTTCAAAACCTGTGTCTGTTTCTTTTTTTGTATGACATCTTTTTGTTTGTATTAATCTGTTCAAAAAACATCAATTGTGTGTTTAGAGGAATCAATTTCCGTATCTTTTGAGATAAGCCATAAAACCAAGACCAGCTACTAATGCTGCACCAGCCGCAACTCCACTGTAAGCAGCAGCCCAAGCGTCAGTCTGTACATATTCCATTGCCTCTGCTGATACCGATGCTCTTTTTCTTCTTCGTCCTTTGCCTTCTTTTGAATCATCTAAATGCAATCTCAGACTCTGCAATTTATAATCAATCAATTTATCAAGAAGAAATGGTCTATGGAACTTACCTCATCTTTGAGTTTGTTTCTTGATATTCTTCAAGTAATATCAAAACAGAAGTTTAAGGCAGGAGGAATGTTTCCTTTTAATATCTCTTTTACCTTCCAGCCAATTGATTTTGCATGTTCTATAGCTGCATGAAGATCACTATCTGAAGCCAACAACACTTTATCTTGATCTTCGTCTTCATACTGCAGATTATAAACATTCTTTTAGCATTTTAGGAGTGACAAATAGCTGTATCATTCTCTATTGTAAGTGAGTTATTTTCTTTTTTTTTGGTCAAACGTAAGAAGTTATTTACGTACCAAAATTTGAGGCAAGTTATCTGGATCGATATCATCCCCTAACCTCTGAAGGATCGCGGTAACCACTTCTGTCAAGCTCCTAGTCTCTGCAATTTAAGAACAACCCAATAGAGTAAACGCAAGATCAAAACCGTTTTATTGTGAACCAAAACCAAGATTATGTTTACCGCTTATGAATCTGTGTTTTCTGTGCTTTTTGTCTTCAATCTTGAAAGAAAATGTATTTGCAAACGGAAAAGATTTTCCTGTTTCAGCTTCAGAAGCAACTTTTATGGAGCTCTCACTGAAAAAATGTTTCCCATGTTGCCAAGAAAGTCAGCAAGACCGAAAAGATTTATTCAAAAAGTAACTGGATTAATAGTGGTTTAAGCGAGACTAGCTAATGACCTCCTAGAGTCATCGTCATCCTCATTAGGAGACAACGCCATTGCTGAATCCCAAAACTTCTGCATCATTGTGTTTGTCACCTCATTACCTATTCCCGCTGTAGTTCCCGCCTGAACACATCAAATAACGAGTGGAAATTGTCTTTAGAAAAAGGAGAAGAGTAGATATGTTGTAAACGAAATAACTGAATAAAGTTTCGAGAAATGGAAGTTACTGTGGCAACAGCAGCGTGGGTAACATTGATTACATCGACAACTGTAACAACATCTCCTTCTGCAATCAGAAACCCTTCTGTTATTTACATATGTTTGACTTTCTAGTTTTCGTAACATTTCACAGTTAAAAAGGTTTCAGATTTTTAACCTTTGTCAGTAACGGGAAGGTGTAAGAATTTTCCCTCGTGCATAATGTGCAGAGCTTCAACAATTGGTGTGTCAACTGACGTAGATTCTGGATTCTGAGTCATAACCTGTGCATTAATGATCAAGAACAAACGATTAAACTCACTAAACCGGACATAAAAATTTGTACCAAACTTTGAAACTAAACTTGAACGGAGGCTAATCTTTAGATCCTACCTTTTCCACTATAGTCTCAGCTGGAGGAAGATTTTCAGCCACAACCCGCATCAGGATGTCCTTGGAACTAGAGAAACGAAAAACAAACTCTTGAAAGTTAGTGATAATTTTATAAAAGAAAGACCAGAAAAGTTTAGCCATTGCATAATCTAGTTAGCAAGTTAGCTGGAGTCAAGAGTACGAATAAAAAAGAATTCAGATAGATTTTCTGTTCAATTTGGTAAATGTGGTTTGGTTGAGTTGGGTTTCTCTTGAACAAATCCATCAGTTCTAGTTTTATATATCAGATTTTGCAGAAGTATATGGGAGTCCAACCATTTAGCTAATATTATAGTATCTAAATGGAAGCTAGTAGAAACAGCAGAACGGCAAAATAGGGATGAACGGAAGAGTTTCCGAATCTATAGACTAAAGAAGACAAAACTTGAACAGCTTTCAGAAAGTAGAACTCACGTAAATATCCCTTGAAGCTTGTCCTCAATCATAACGACTGCACAGCTTGATTGAAATTCAACCATCTTCTTTGCTACAGTCAACACTGTATCTGTCGGTGATACTTTCAAAACACTGAACAAACAGTACACCAGTGTTAAGTTTCAACAACATAATTATTGGCGCAGGAAACAATAAAATCACTCAAGGTTGTATTAAGAATTTAATTAGAAAACGAAGAGATTACCTACTTTGTATCAACTGGTATAATTGTGGATAAAGAGGGTCTAAACATCCGGTCCCGTAGCGTTTCAATGAAAGTGTTGGGAACTACATGAAATAATCAACATACTGGACATTCTAAATCCGATTTAAAAAACCGGTTAAATATTATTCTAGCAGAAAAAATTTCGTTTCTTGCCCACCTGAAGTGTTTGTTCCCCAGCTTTTCTCAACACCTTCAACAGCAGCAGCTATTGCTTTACCTTTCTCAGCTGCCCTCTCCATACGAGCAATTGCATCATACAGACACTTTGCTATATCTAATAAAGCAATAACTTCGCCATTTTCAACAACTGGCAGATGTCTAAATTTTCCTATAGAGTCAAATTAAGATTCATTAAGTATTCATATGCAACAACTAAAGGAAAACAACATGTCTCTCTGTATTAGAGCAAACAGGCAAACCTAGAACCATCTTCTGGAGGGCTTCAACAGCAAGTGTTTCTGAGAGAACAAACATTGGGTTCTTCGTCATAACTTGGGATACAGGAGTTTCCTCGACATTAAGTTCCTGTGAAATCACTCGTGTAGCTATGTCCTGAAAATCCAACAAAAGAAGACACACGCACAGAAATCATGACATTTTCTCTTCCAGGTTTAACAAACTCCTACCATGTTACAGTGGCATACCTTGTCTGTAAGAATCCCACAAAGCATTTCATTAGCGTCAGTCAACAACAAGGCATCAACTCGTCGTGAAGCCATCCTCTTACAAGCTTCATATATAGTTGTTGTAGCTGGAACTGTAAGAGCTTTCGATAGTCTTAATCGTTTAACAGTTCGCTCGCCTCCAGTTAAACCTCTGCCCCAAATCCAAAATGATCATATAATAAAGATAAAAATTAAGCCAAATCACCAATAGCTTCAATGACAAGAGAGAAAGAACTAGAACTACATTCACTTATTTCTAAAGGAACCAAAATCAGTCCTAGAAGGCAACATCACAGAGCTAACACATCAGATAAATACCTGAGGAGCTAAACGTTCTGGATTCATTTCATAAGATAACAAACTAGGGTTTATACACATAAATAGACTTACAAAGGTGAACGAGAAACAGTGAAAGATCTCCGGCTAGTGTCGGGACCTCGTTCGCCAATTTCCATGGACTTTTTCTTTCCGTGCAATGATGCAGTCGTTACAGATAAGCTCCGTCTTGATGACCCGCCTTGGCTAGCCATTTCTACCGCAGAAGAAATCAAACCCTTGAAATCGTCAACGCTGACGAGAAATCGATTTGATTAGATGTTATTAACAAATTCCAAAAAGGAAAGATTTCTGGAATCGCAAACGCGAATTGAACAAAAAAATTATTGAAAGTAAACTCGTGAAATCAAAGCTAAATTACCAGGCAAAATGGTTGAGTCAAGAAATTGGATTTTGAGGTTGAAATTACTTGAGCTAACAAAGTTCGGATTAGTTTATCTTTTATCTCAAATATTCAATGAGGACAAATAGGCAGAGAGAAAGAAAGATTGCACGGATTCTCCCGGGAAAGTGATGGGAAAATGGAAGAAAGATATACTTTTATGAATTTTTCTCTTGAAACCGTTTTTGTATTTTCTTTGCCCCAAATGGATTCCTTGATTTCGATGCTCTGTATGTATGTCGACTTTAGGCAACCTTTTTGGATTTCAATTTTGGTCTTTAATTATTTCTTTTGGTTAACATTTTGATCTTTTATCTCTTGTTATTTACAGTCCTATCCTCAAGATTTGCTGACTATATGACAAATGGCCGTGAGATTTGTTTCCCATTTGGATATACTGTAATGGGCCGAAAAGTGAAAGCCCAACTTAGCTTTAACAGAAAACACCTCACCCTTACCTACTATGGTCCACACACAGGATCAACTCCAATATTTTCCACCAATATAAAATAATATTTAAAACCCACGTGGATATCTATAATTGGTTTAGAATACCATTTGCTTTTGACATCACACGAGAAGCTTCGTCTATAACAAAACCAAACAAAACTCTCCAGCTCCTGTCCCACTCTCCTCTTTCTCCTTCCACCTTCTCTCTTGCTTTCTTATATCCAGTAGTTATGGCAGATTGGGGTCCAGTTTTGATCGCCGTTATCCTCTTCGTACTTCTCTCGCCGGGACTTCTTTTCCAGATTCCGGCCGGAGGTCGAGTGGTCGAATTCGGGAATATGCAAACCAGCGGTGCGTCCATTCTCGTCCACGCCATCATTTTCTTTGGTCTCATCACTATCTTCACCATCGCCATTAACGTCCACATCTATTCCGGTTAACTATTGGTTTACAAAAGGAAAACTATTTCTTCTCCGGTTCTGTTTGGATTTTTATATATTTGGATCATTGGATGTAAGATTGGGATTTGGTTTATAAACAGTTTCCGATATGTGAATAGAATCACCGTTTCATATCGACTTTATTATAGATCTGGTAATCCATTTTGTAGCGTTTCACGTTTGTGTTCAGGGATCTTGCAAATTTAATTAGTATTTCAAATGCTACTTGATAATATAATTAATTACAAATATTGATTGTGCTTGATAAAAATGTTAGGTCTTAATCCAAAGTAAAGTTTCGACCAGAAGGTTTAGTAAACTCAGTTGTGTCTGAAAATCAGGTTTAAAATGGGATTGTCGGTTAAGCTTCAATTTTCATAAAATCATTAGCCAAACTATCACTGGTGTATAGCTAGAACCCAATAGTCAAATTTGGGATGAACCGAAACCTTGCAATAAATTTACAAAATAATGCAATTTCAGTTATTAATGGGCCTTTACAGATGGGCTCATTAAGCCCAATGTATATCTCATCTCATTTCAGCTGAATCTCTCTCCGATCATTCTCTCTCTCTCTCTCTTCGGACATCCTTGAGATTTTCCAAAATTTCATAGCAATGGCGACTTCAATAGCTCGAATTTCAAAGAAAGGACTAACATCTAACTTGCTCCGTCGTTAATTTTCTGCGGAAGCGGCGTTGGCGACGAAGACGGAGGTGCATAAGACAGTGGTTGCCGAAGGTAGCCGTTGATGCCTACGTGGCACCAAACGTTGCGTTGGCCGGTCAGGTTACAGTCTGGGACGGCTCATCTGTCTGGAACGGTGCCGTTTTGCGTGGCGATCTCAACAAAATCACCGTCGGATTCTGCTCCAATGTACAAGAACGTTGTGTTGTTCATGCCGCGTGGTCTTCACCAACAGGTTATTGTTCTTTCATTTTGGGGGGGTTCTGTGTACTAGGCATATTAACGGTATGGAATAAAAACAATTTTAATTGCAATTTAGGCTTTTTCATTGTCCACGATCAGTTAATTTTCAGACAATATTAATCTGTAAGTGTTCTTCTGAGTACAGATTTTCTTGCTTGAAAAATCCTAATAAGTCAGTGCACTCTGACTGATTGTTCTCACTCCTTTAAAACACTGCTGCTTTAAATTTGCCGAGGTTGTCTGTAGATATGTGCTTGTGCTTAAGATCTTGAGTTGAATAGATTAGCAGGGTAGATAGTTCCACAAACGATCATATTGTGTAGAAGTAGGCTATTTAGCTGTATCACACAAATATGAGTGCTTGTTTTTTGCTCCAAGGTTGAGGCAGGGTCCATCTTAATGTTTTAATATAAACAGCATTTGAAGAGAGACCAATTCCCATTTTGATTAGGCTCTGCAGAATTTTCTTTGACCACATGAACAGTATGTATTTTTAATAATGTTCCTGGTTGCGTTGATGAAAGTAGTTGTTCATCTCACATAGCTAGAGTTGTCTTGGTTCTGTTTTACATAGTACACTAAATATATACTCTTTTCTGCAAATTATCAGAATTTGATTCGTCTATTTTAAATGTACAGGATTACCAGCACAGACATTGATCGACAGGTACGTAACTGTGGGTGCACACAGTCTTTTTAAGATCATGTACCATCGAACCAGAATGCATCATTGGACAACACTCAATACTAATGGAAGGTTCACTGGTGGAGGACCCCGCTCAATCCTGGAAGCAGGTTCAGTTGTGCCACCAGGGAGAAGGATCCCATCAGGTGAAACTATGGGGAGGCAATCCAGCAAGATTCATAAGAACCCTGACCAATGAAGAAAACCCTGGAGATCCCAAAAACTCGCTGTAGCAATCAACCACTTAAGCGGAATACTTCTCTGAGGGTCCTACCATATTCAACTGTCTACTTAGAGGTAGAGAAGTTTAAGAAGTCATTTGGAATAGCCGTTTAGGAGCTTTGTTTTTCGGGGTTCAGACGCTTTTGCTCTGCTTATCTATCATATGAGGTCTCTCTGCATATTTCCAATAAGTAGCTGAAGAACATCAAAACCAAGTCTGGCATTTTTTCTAAATGTTAGTCTTCCCTTTTTTTTTGGTTTATTTGTAAAATTCCATGTTTATATTGATTTTTTCTGGATGGACATTATCTGAATGATAATGACGACGACCTTTGTCAGAATGAAGAAGTTTGGTCGAACAAATTATGTAATACTAGAATTTACTCAAGATGGGTTGCTTTTTGATAAGAGTCTTTAAATCTCTTCCGTTGCGTATAAGTTATAAAACTCATACCTAATTGGTAAATTAGTTTTACCGTATCATAACTGATGTTTTTTTGAATAAATTTTTGAAAAAAAAAAAGCCCTAATAATAGTGAAAGTTCTTTCGGACTTAATATTAACAGAGGGAATATGTCAATAATTAATTGATAACAACAATTGTATCATATATATGGAGGAGATATATGTTATATTTTAGTTTTTATCATTAAAGTCATTTAATATAATTCTGAAATCTGGTTGGTATGATTTTTAAATCTAATTTATTCAACTATCAAATCTAGTTTGTTTAATTTTCAAATCTAACTTTTGTGATTTTAAAATCAAAAGAATGCTTTATGAATTTTTAAATACATTAAGATTTTTAAATCCACTAAGATACACCCCTCCAATAAGGCTCCTCTAAACTTAAAAAAAACTTTAAAAATATTTTACAAATATATAAACTAATAACACCAAACTTTATTAGAGTTTTGAAAAGTTTTGATTCAATAATAATAGAATCTTAGTAACGATAAAATCTCTATTAATTATATCTAGATACATAAACCAAAATACAACCTAATTAATTACCAAAAAGTTCAGAGATATTATATTGGAGAGTTATCAAATAGGTAAACAATCAATTTAGTCAACAAAAAAAGAATTATAATCTTTAACATAACAATGCATGCCTATCATCTATATAAAGAAGATAATATGAGTTCTGTCATCATCATCATTTACAAATTTACAATAAAAATAATCGATTTAACTGTAAAAAAAAACAAAAAAAATTCAAGATTACAAATTAGCAAATGGAGAGACCGACTCTCAAGGTTGTCTTGATGGTGGTATTCACAGTCGTTGCATTGTGTATGCATCTCTCTTTCCTTCTTTTGAAATTTCTTTGAAGCTTTCTATCTTTGTTTCTATCGTATGAAACAAAGAAACCTATTAAAAACCGTTGAGTAAGGTAATATTAAATTGTTGTGCATGTATTTGTTTTGTGAAGGTTCCACTTTAAGTGACGCTAGAGAGATGGCTAAGGAGGAAGTGGATTGCATCGGCAAGTGTCCTCCAAACCAACCGTATTGCGATTGTTCACCGATGGATGATTCCAAACCGATGCTAAAGGAGGAAGTGGATTGCATCAGCAAGTCTCCTTCACACAATCCCAACGATATTACTATGCGGTTGCCTCCTTGTATGATGCCGCCAACTCCACCACCAATGAATTGACAAGAAACAGAAAACATTGTGTGAATGTTCGACTATTTGTCTCTCTCTCTC